>LJSK01000210.1:2712-41362 GCA_001299535.1 Leptomonas seymouri
ATATATATATATATAATTTTTTGTTGTTTCCTAATCCAGTGCTGTTTGATTGTTCTGCCGTGAATTGGTGCTGTCTGAGTTCAATTGGCGTTTAGTCCTGTGCTCCTTTCTTCCACCGTTTGGATCTTCTCTTCTTTTTCTCTCTGCTGCTTCTGCTTCTCATCGGCTAGCTCGCATTTTCCATTTGCTTTCTCTGCTCCTCACTATCCCCTCCGTGTGCTGCGCGAGCGGATACTCGACTGGGCGTTGCGTCTGCTTGTTCGTTTTGCCCCTCTGGCACTTCCTTATCTTTTTCTTTATTCTTCGAACGAAGCGACCGTAGTGACATAAAGGTCGGCCTTCGCCGTAGGGCATCGCAAAGACGGCTGATACAAAGGGAAAATAAAAACGAAAACAAAAACAGCGGCACCGTCACGCGTCTACCGGCGCTTGCGTCCCTTCCAGATTTAAAACTTCGCTAGCCGGCACGTTGTATGTGTCTGACAGCACATCATCTTTTGTTGAATATACTTTTCAAGGTGGATTTTATAGAGAGAGAGATATCATTGATACCTAAGAGAAAAGCTCCTTGCGTACATCCGAGAGAGATACAAATCTTCCCTGCGTTCTGGCAATCAACGCCCTTCCTGCGATCCCATTAAGCCCCCCTTTGTTGCCTTTTTTTTTCTCGTAAAGTCTGCTTTTTTGCTTACTTCATTTCAAAACAAAAGAGAAGCACAGCAATTACTCTGTGATTGACTGCTTCCCTCGATTTGTTTGCCTTCTTCCTTTTACCTAGAGGGGCTGCGCGGTACGCCCGCATCTTTCATCTGCATCCGTGTCACGAGAATCTGCTCAGCCTGTGCAACGCCCTTTGTATCGCGTCAGTGCCCTGAGAAAAGCATTGCTTGACTTATTTTCTTGTTCCTCATCGGTCAGTGTGTCCCCCGTTTCCCTTTGGCCGCTGCGATGTCCCACAACGTCCGCCCCTCGCGGTACGCCGTGTCGCAGTCGAAGGCGCGCATCTTTGTTGGGCAGCTGGAGCCCTACGTCACGGAGCAAGACCTCTACCCTGTCTTCAGCTGCTATGGCAAGATCCTGCACCTCAACATCGTTCGCCACTCTACCACCGTCACACCCAACGAGGAGCGCCGCATCCCGACGGCCTTTGTCTGGTATGAAACGACAACAGAGGCCGACGCCGCCATCGCCGCCTTGCACAACGTCTTCACCTTCTCCTCACCGGATGACGAGGAAGACAAGGTGCGCTATATCCAAGTAAGCTACGCGGACAAGAGCCCCGATTGCACCGCGTGGGGGAAGTGGCAGAAGACGCAGGCGGAGATCATGCGCCGCACAAACCCGTCTGGCACCGGCACCGGCACCGGCACCGGCAGCGCTGGCGCAGCCGTGCACCTGAACACCCCCTCCCAGCAGTTCAACAGCGGGTACTCCTCACCAACCATCAACAGTGTCGGATTCACCGTCTCGGCAGGCGGACGGGCGATGCGCAACTCGCACTCCAGCGGCGCGCTGTCGAACGGTCACTACCCCCGCAATCCGTCGCGAGGCCCGCGTGGGCCCCAAGCGCAGATGCATCAAGCGCAGCCGCAGTACTACGGCAGCTGCGACAACCTGTACACCCTTGGCCGTCGCACGAAGCTCTACGGGCCCATGTCCCCCAACGGCAACATGAACAACCACAGCAACAACAAGAGCATGGGCTACTACGAACGGAACGGCAGCGGCGACCTTGGCGGTGGTGCGTCGTGCTGGAGCGTGACGGGGGAAAAGAAGCGCAACTTCTTTGCCGATCCCAAGAACATTCGACACACCGCACGCTACACAGCGCCAGACCCGGAAGAGCACCTGATCATGGCTGCTCCGACCTTCACGGTGACAAGCGGCCCGTAAAGAGGATAAGCGCAATAATCGATCTGCTTCGTCTGCCCGCCGCTACACAGCGCCAGGCAAGGAGAGTCAGCGCTACCGCAGATAGCAGAGCGAAACGAACAGAAGCGTGTAACGGTGCTTCGGGAACCAAGCGCCTATACGCCGTCTTCTCTGCTTACGGCCAGCGTAGATGAAGGGCAATGGCAATATTTTATAGGATGAGTTGTGGTGTGGGAGAGGCGTTGCAAGCTGCGTTTGTTGGTAGTACAAGAACTAAAGGGACTGCGAGGCGGTGGAACCTCCAGCGCCTGTCTTTGCTTGCGGACAATAATATAACGTGTTAGTACTCATAAGAGGATTTCGTGTGTAAATGATGGGTGGAAGAGAGTCATCTGCTTCGCAACCATGTGTTTCTTCTGTTGTTGTTGCTGCTGTGCTGGAAAGGATGGCGGTGGTGTTGAGGACGGCGCATCTCCGCTGGCAAGCAACTAATCTGCTGGAGCTTTCTGTTATTCGTCTTCCTGTTAACTGTTTTACATATACATACATATGTGTTTTTCGGCTCTTTAAATGCAACCGTTGGGCGTGTGACGCTCTCCCACAGCACTGTAAGGCATCGCCGCTGTCAGCGGCAGCCGTGACCCGTTCGGTGACACATCGAAAACAGCATTAGGAAGGGGGGAGGGCTTGCCTGTTGATTTTCTAAGATGGTCGCCAAGAAGGGGTGCCCACGCGGCTGTGGGGACGTCCCATCTGCTTGTTTATCTACATCTCCCTGAGGAGTGTTCGACAGTGTTGGATCGGCACGCATGCGCGCATTAACATGGATGTAAACCTCTATAAATATACATCAATACATGCATGCACGGCGAGGGTGCGCGGTGGACGGTGCTACGGGCTGCACTGGTGGCCTCCCCGCGATGTCCACCATCGCCCCTGTGCTCCCTCCTCTGTCATGCCCATGTAGCATCGGTGTGTGGGGCAGAGAGAGGAGGGAACACAATAGCGGGCTCACGGCTGCAGATGAGCCCTCCCGAGGTACTCTGTGTGGTGCACACATATGGCTCCTCAGAAATTGGTGGAAGACAGATGTTCTCTTTTCGTGTCTGTCTGTGTGTGTGTGTGTGTGTGTGTGTGTGTGTGTGTGTGTGTTTCTCCAACGCGAGCAGCTGAAACTGCGACGCTGTGAGGGATACCCAGGCACACGGCACACTGTACGCACGTGCCCACGCTGGGCCCTCTCTGGTGTAGGCGTTGCCCATTCGTGAGACTTCATGCAGGCATCGGTGTACCTCTGCATTCCTTTCATTTTGCTGTTGTTTGTGCGTCTCCCTTTCCAACTTCTTCTCCACTGCGGCGTACAAAACTGTCGAAAGAAGGCGCGGAAAGACCACCCCTCAAAACCGCTGCCGGGAGCCTCTATCGCCTACGCTTCCTCGACCTCTAGCAAGCGCACCCGTCCCCCATCCATGACGCACCCATTCGGGCTACTGAAAAGCAGACCTTAGAACGAAAACAGGAGAGCAACCTCAACCGTGAAGGCTTGCAAACGGCGCAGCCTGCACACAATCATAGAACCCACTCGAGCACGAGCACATCCTGCCGTGAGAGAGCCTCCCACCATAGAAGGGATTAAGCACATTTACCTCCTCTTTGCGTTTAAACTTCACACCGATCCTTCTCTTTTCGATTGCCCGTTTCAATGGCCCCTCGAATCCCGCGGAAGAAACGCGTGCACCTACCCGGTGCAGCACGGCGCTTTGTGCCGCCCGCCGCCGCCTCGACCGTCGCTGCAGCTGCATCAGCGCAGCCTATCGCCACGGCACCCAAGGCGCAGGCGGCAACACCGATTGAGCCACCGATGCAAGCCGAAGCCACCATTCCAGCAGCGGAGGCTCCCACACTGCCGGCAGAGCCCGCCGCAGCCACAAAGCTTTCGTCAATGGCACCCGTCACAGAAGCCACGGCGTCTACCACAGCCCCTGCAACAGCAGCAGTACCGACTGTTACCGTCACCGTTGCCTCAGCGAACGGCGTCGAGGCTCCTACAGCCATGGTATCGCAGCACCCGCCGCAGCCAACTCCGGCAGTGGCAGAGCGCACGACAGCTGAGGCGCCCAACTTGGCCGTGACAGATGTGTCGCCTCAAGGCATAGCCCCGCCGTCTGCTTTTACCTCTACGGCTCCGGCTGCTGCGCCGTCTTCTGCTTCACACCGCGGCGTCATCCGTCGTAGCCGCTCGCGCACAAGTCACCGCAGCTCTGCGAAGGCGCACAACACACGCGCCAAGAGTAGCAGCGGCAACAATCGCCGCTGTACGCTGGAAGTGAGCGAGACGAGAGACGCAACGGTGAGAGCAACGCCCGTGTCTGCAGCCCCGCCTCCACCCGACCCCACAGCGGTCACGCCGGCTCAAGCTGCAGCCACTCCTGTCGAGGCGGCTGCTGCTTCAGACGTGCACCCTCACAGCATGGCCACGCCGTCCCCACCTCTCCCTCCGCCCTCCGCCTTCCCTTCGACGCGGCGTGCCACGATCAGCCGGCTGCCCAAGAAGAAGAAATTCTTTTCGGAGCTGGAAGAAAGCGCCAAGGCAGCCGAGACTGCAGCAGACGCGGCCATGCAGGATGCTCCGTCGCCCGCACCTGAGGCGGCGGCAAGCACATTTGAGCCCGCTGCAGAAGCGGCTGCCACCATCACCTCCACAGCTGCAGCTCCCTCTCTACCGCGGCGTGCCACCATCAGCCGGCTGCCCAAGAAGCGCGCCAGAATAGCCGAGGATGTGAGCGCAGAGGCCACAGTCGAAGAAACTCCAGCAATGGTGGAAGCCCCGGCCCCCAACACGGAAGCTTCAATTGCTGCAGATCCCACGGCAGGGTCAAAGCCCCCCGTGGCGCCTACCAGCATCCCTCCTGCGTGTCCTGCCTCAACGCCTGCCGCAGCCGCCCCCCGCGCGACCATCAGCCGCGTGCCAAGGAAAAGGAAGTTCTTTGCCGACATCGGAGATGACACCCCTACTGCGGGGACTGCGGTGAACGCCGCGTCTGTAGAGGCTGCCACCACCATCCCCATCGTGGCACCGCACATTGCAGCGCAAACGACAGCGGCAGAGCTTCCGGCGGCGGGGGAGGCGACAGCGCCCCCAGCAGTGAAGCCAGCTGCGGAGCCGCTTCATGTGCCGGCCACAGACACTGCAGCGGTGGCGGCCCCATCCACCGGTCACCGCGCTATCATCAGCCGCACTGCAAAGCGAAAGAAGCACACAGGTGTCGCGGCGCCCGTCGCGGAGCCCGTCGCGGAGCCGGTCACGTCAGCAGCGGCGGCGGGCGTGGTGGAAGAGGGAACTGGAGCGGCCGCTCGAGACACACACCAATCAGTTCAAAACGTGGAAGCAGCAGCAGGGGAGGGGGTGCGGGAGCCGCCTGCTGAGGTCTCTGCAGCCGCCCAAGGAGCCCCAGAGGCAACGGCGATGCTGGCGGAGAGACCGGTAGACACGCCCGCGGCACGCAAAACGCGCGCCAAGAAGCGGCAGAAGTGTCTCAGCCCGGCAGCGCTGCGCCGTCGCGAAATCGCCGCGCTCAACCGCATCCCTCGCCGCTTCCGTCCGCCGACTCCGCCGTGGCATGCGAGCGAGGTGGCGGAACGAGCAAAGATGGAGGCGGAGCCGGCGACGACGGCGGCTCCACCAGCCGTTGCTGCAGTGGAAGACACCGTGGATGCTGTACCTGCAGCCCCCGTAGAGGCACCACCTCCATCCACCACCGCAGCAGTGGTTGAGGTCCATGCCGAAGCAGGACAGCCAACCCTAGAAAACGAACGCACAGCTCCCCCCACCACGTACGAAGAAGCGCCAGAGGTTGAAGTGTCTCAAGGCGCCGCAGAAACTACAGTAGTCAAGGTCGAGACAACAGCAGCAGCGGCACCAGGAATAAAGGTGGATGTCCCCGCACCAGCACGGTTGCATCGCGTCACCAGCAAAGCCGGTAAGCGGCGCATCACCAGGGCATCCACACAAAGCAAAAAGCGCTTCTTCACGGGACTTGAAGAGCTACCACCAGCAGCGGTTGCTCTTCCCGCAGAGGATCTTGTTGTCACGGCGGTAGATGAGAAAGGTGCGGCCCTCAGCACCGCTGCGGCAGCCGCAGCTGCTGAAGAGTCCGCAGTGGTTCAACCATCAGTAACGGCAGTCGTGGAGAACGCAGAGTGTGTATCCGCTGAGGAGGATGCTTCTGTGACTGCAGAAACAAGGGAGACGGCGGTGCCTAAAGAGACCGTCGACCTCTCGCCTCAGCACGCTGCCATAGACGCAGCTGAAGAGGTCGGGGCAGAAGTCGAGGCCATCACGGCACCGTCTCTGTCCACCCCCGCTGACAAAGCCCTTCCTGCACAGCCGAAGACGGTGCGTCGGATGAACATGCGCGCACTGCTGAATTCGATTCGTGCGGCGCACAAGCCGCTTAAGCGGGCGCAGCGGCGAAACCGACGGAAGTCGTCGAAGCAGGCGAAGGTGGTGGTGGCGGCAGCTGTGATGGACGCCTCCGCGCCCTCTGCCGTGGAGGCGGTGGCGGAGGGGCAGCCGACGGTTGACGTGAAAGAAGTGAGAGATGCGACGATGGCGATTCAGGCGGATGATGGAGCAGACGCAGGCGAGACAGAGGCGGAGGCAGAGGCGGTTGAAGCGGGAGAAGAAGACATACGCACCGAGAAGACGGCAGCTGCGGAGTTCGCGGATCGCGTCGCCGCCTCTCTCGACGAAGCGCAGGTCGAGATTTCCATCGCGGCAGCCTCCGAAACCCGTATTGAACCAGAGGTGGCAGCAGCTGTCGAGTCCATCAGCACGGAGGCAGTCATCGCAGCAGTAGATGCCTCAGAGCCAGCCGAACCGACCCTGGCAAAAGAAGAGACTGTGAGTGTCGTCCCCCCAGATGATGAAGCCGTTCTGGTCGAGTCTGCAGCAAGAGGCTTAACGGAAGAGCTGACGCCCTCCTCGGCAGCCTACGCGGCAGGGGAGACAGAAGTGCTTCCATCCTCCACTGCACGTCGGCTCGCCGCCAAGAAAAGGATCAAAAAGCATGCGAAACTCGCAGCGGAGCGTCTGAAAAAGCGGGACTGTCCGCCGGTCCCCAACGCAGCGGTGGGGGATGTCCCACTTGTGGGTGCCGTGCACGCCGCCGCTGAGCCGCCGATCCCGGCTGTGGAGGAGACCTCTGCGGAAACGCTGCTGCGCAACGCTGCCTTGACCCTCCCCAGTGGGCAGGTGGTAATGGAGTCCTTCACGGAGCAAGAGATGGTTTTGCGACGCGCCACTCTGGACGACAGCTGGGACGTGGGGCTGCGCTTTGACTGGCAGGAGCGGACCCTCACCATCTCAGCCTTTCCCGAGTTTGAACGCGATGACGCCCGCGCGGCGCATCCGTTTGTGCAGCTATACAAGTCGAAACCACGGTGGCTGCTGAAGGAGGTGAATGAAGCGAGTGCAACGCGTATGAAGGAGGCCCTGGGCGCCATGAAGCGCAGCCTCACCGCCCGCTTCGTCTTCCAGCAGCTCACAAAGTGAGGTGCGTGATGGTGCAGCGCTGCTCGAACAAAGCCCTGCCTGTTTTTCTTTTTCTGTCTCGACACCCTTCGCCCGCGATTTTCTTTTCGTATTTTGCTGACTCGACGGAGCTGTCGTGTCGACCCTGACGTGCGTTGGGCTGCAGCGGTGGTGGTGTTGACGTTTGCGCGGGGCGCACCGCTGGCTGCATTTTCTGACGTCTTCTTGCTGTTGTCGTTTGCCCAAAATTTGGCTTTTCATAGAGTGGCATTTAGCCGGTGATGGAGCACAAAGCGGTGCGGCTGCACGTCGTCTGGCCGCGTGAGCGTGTTTCAAGCTGAATCATAGAACGCACGCTTAGCTTGCTATTGTTATTTTTGTTCTGGTTTTGTTTAGTTGCCACGTTTCAGCTGTGTAGTACATTCTACTCGCACCAAAGTCTTTAAAAGAAAAAGATTTGGTCGCGCTGTTTTGTCGTATACCTGCTGGAATTTGTGGTGTAGTTGAGGTTAGTGTCCTCCTCCTTGTCTTGTACAACGGTTGAAGCGCTGCGCTTTGCAAGTGAGTCCCACTTCTCTTTTCTTCGCTTTTGAGTGCAGTCGCGTGTGGAGCCCGCTCGCTCTTTTGGATTTCCGTTTTCCCTCCTCTCAAACAGCCACCATTCGCTCTCGCTCTGTTGGGGGACGCCTCCTGGGCAAGCGCCTCACACGCATGGCCCACAGGTAAATGTCACGACGCAGGTTGCTTTGACACCAAAACAAAAACCTGTCTAGCGAAGGCCGAAAGACAGGAAAGCGAAGACGCAGTTGCGCCGTCTCTGCATCATCTACAGCTATGCATGGAGCTCAAGGGGTTTCGAGTGACGCACTCAGCTGCTTGTTTTCTCAGGCATCAGCGCTCTTTCAATGACTGCCGTACCCCCCCCCGCCCCTTGCTTCACTCGCTTCCTTCACATTCCCCTGCCGCTGCTTTTTTAAATCGCAGCCACTGCATTCTTTCGCGACTGCAAGCACGCACAGGAACATTCGCACTAACCACACCGAATCCCCTCTCTGTGTTCATCTAGTGATCTACGCACTGTTGGACCGTCCCATAGACTCTGTACGCGCTACTCGCCGTTAGTTTCGCTATCTTTAGAAATCCCTCCTTTCATCAGCGCCCCCTATGGCGTTCTACCCCTACCCAAGTGCCCTGCGGTCCACCACCCCGCCACTGTACTACCACAGGCTTGAAGGCACTGCTCCCGCCTACTACACCGTCCCTTCCAGGGAAGTGGAAGGCCTTCGCATCCCTATTCACAGTGAGGGTGCGAGGATAGCAGCCCCTCCTGCTCCAGCAGCAGCCGCGACGGCAGCACCGGCCTACCCGCGGTCCAGCGGGAGCCTTCACCCGTCGACTGATCGCAGTTCGTCTCAGCGTCCGCCGCAAGCCCCTGCTGTGGTGCCACCGTCGCCGCGTCTGTCCGGCTACGCGATGCCCTCCGTGGTCAACCCGTACGCAGCCACCGAGACGACGCACCCTTCCTCTTACGCCCCGCAGGCGAGCGCGACCGCCACCGGGCGCTGGAGCTACCAACAGCAATCGCAGCAGCCGCAGTACCCGACAGTGGACCCGCTAGCATCTCGCGTAGCCGTCATCGACGCCGAGGAGATCGCCATGGCAACGGAGGAGGCGTCATTGCGGGCAAGGCTCGCAGAGCTGCAGATGGCGCGCAAGCGGCAGGAAGACGAGCAGCTCTACCTCAGCCACGGCTGGGCACAGATGCTGGAGAATGAAGAGCGCTACTACACGGAGCCGTTGATCGACAGGCGACAAGATATTATGGCCCGAGAGCAGCAGTGCTCGATACTGCATGAGCGCCTTGCACAAATAGAAGCGCAGGCCCATCATGCACAGTCACAGCTGCAAGCGACGGACTACATATTGCGTGACGCAGAGAGCTTCGAGCAGGAGCGGCAGCGCATTCAGGATAGCTTTCAAGGCATTGAGCGCCGTCGGCGAGAGTGTGTGGCCAAGGCGGAGCGTTACTTCGACGTCGAGACGAAGCGGGTCGTGGAAGGCAACAAGGTGATCCGCAAGCTGGACGCGCAGCTTCGAGAGATGAAACGCCGCGGCCCTCTGTCCCAATTGCAAGGACAGGCCCGAAGCCTCTCCACCCCCCGCATGGTGACGTTCGCGCCGGAGAAGAGCATCGTGATTGATCTTGGACGTGAGGAATCTGCGTCCTCAGCTGAGCCTGCGACGGAGGAGAGCAATGGGGGCCTGACCAACAGCTACGACAGCACGTACGAATCCCTCTACGCCAACGCCGCTGCTATGGGCTTTACGGCAGCCAACGAGGAAGACATCGGTGGAACGAGTATTGCCTTTTCCTTCAATGACACAGGGGAATCGCTGCTGTCCAAGCGCCACAAGACGGAGATCGCGTCGGTGTAAGGCAAAGTGATGGTGACGGTGCATGTTGTGGCGCGTGGCATTTGCCCAGTGCGCTGTGCTCCTCTTTTCGTTTTCGCTAGACGCAATTCTCTTGAATGGGCAGCCATGTTATCAATTGGATTTAGCATTTCATTCCATCCACTCGCACCTGAGCCCCACTGCGCCGCTGTGGATGCGCCTGTGCAACGCCTCAGAGTGACGCCTGCTCCGAAGTGCGTCGTTTCTGTGCTTGCTCGTGTTGTGGCTAGAAGGGCTTTCTTTTTTTTTCTGCGGAGGCTTCGTAAATTCACTTGCTTGGCGGCAGGGTGGCGACAAGCAGCCGCACAGGCTTGCGAAGACTTTAGCAGTTTCGGCGACGCCGGGCACTGTTTAGATTCACACCGATTTTCTCTCTCTCTCTATATATGTCTTAGATGGCCGTTTGTCTTTTACTGTTCATGACCTGATAGATCTCCCCTGTTTTCTAATCTGCCTAAGGCGGTCAATGAAGACTGCTTGCTTGTTGAATGCACGTCGTGGATGGGTGTGTCCGGCAGTCCAGCTGCTACTGCGTGTTGCTCTGAGCAATGGACAGCGATGGTACGTAGAGCTTGCTACGCGCGGTAATCGCACGTTGCTCCTTATGCACTTGTGCCGTCTGTGAGTCTTAAAGAGCGCATATACATCTATAACTGCGTTCTCTTCCCTCCTTCCCCTTACCAAGAATCTAGTTGCTGTAGCGCTACGTGAAGCGAATCCCAACTAGGGCGTTCAAGCGAAATCCTCCAGACCCCCTCATTCGCCAGCTACAAGGCCTTCGCCGCCGCACTGTTCAGTTTCTTTTTAGCGCGGTTGCAACGCACATACTCACACACACAGAGCCGAAAAGCTCAGTGGAGGGGGACCCTGTACTTGCATCAGCTGTAGGAAGTTTTCAAATGCAGCACCTTCAGCGCCTGGACGTTTTTCCAAAGTTTGACCGCAAGTTTGAGCAGGATGCGCGTCAACGCACCGCCACCGGCGGCTGCTTCTCCCTCACCGCCATCGCCATCATTCTCTGGCTTCTCATTGCCGAGGTCCGCTACTTTGCCACATCCGAGGAGCACCACGAGATGTTCATCGATGCCGAGCTAGGGGGGGATATGGAGGTGCAGGTCAACGTGACGTTTCCGCGTGTCCCCTGCGACCTCCTCACTCTGGACGCGATAGACGCTTTTGGTGTGTTTGCCAACAGCGTGGAAGCCAACACCGTAAAGACACGCATCGACTCCGAGACCGGCCGGCTCATCAGCGAGGCCCGCAAACTGGTCGATGAGAAGAAAGTCATGACGAAAGCGATTGACCCAGATGGGGTGGAGAAGGAAGACTGCCCTAGCTGCTACGGCGCCGAGCGGGACCCCGGTGACTGCTGCTACACCTGCGAGGAGGTGCGGCAGGCGCACGCGAGAAAAGGGTGGTCCTTGAACGTGGACGACATCAGCATCGAGCAGTGTGCGGAGGAGCGCGTCAAGTTGGCCGCCGCGGCTGCCGGCAGTGAGGGCTGCAACGTGTACGCGAAGTTCTCCGCGTCGCGGGCGACGGGCAGTCTGCAGTTCATCCCCGGGCGCGTCTACAGCACCTTTGGGCGGCGCCTGCATGACTTCATGGGTAGCACCACCAGACAGCTGGACCTCAGCCACACGGTGCACACCCTCGAATTTGGGAAGCGCTTCCCAGGCCAGCGCAACCCACTCGATGGCGTGGCGCAGGGGTCTGCAGATAGCGGGAACTCGCAGGACGCGATGAACGGGCGCTTCAGCTACTTTGTGAAGCTCGTCCCGACCACCTACCAGCGACGCTCGCTTTTCACCGGGCTGCAAGACTTCGTAGAGTCGAACCAGTACTCTGCCACGCACCACTTCACGCCAAGCGCGCCGGCTGCACTGCCTGATAGCGCGGCAGCGGCGGCAGCGCAGCCAAGCATCATCCCTGGCGTGTTTATGACCTACGACCTCTCCCCCATTCGCATTGCCGTGCAGCAGGAGCACCCGTACCCCTCCGTGGTGCATTTTCTTTTGCAGCTGTGTGCGGTGTGCGGCGGTGTGCTGACAATGGCGGGACTTATGGACTCCATGTGTTTTCACGGGGCGCGAAGACTGCGTAAAATGCGCGAAGGTAAGCAGCTATAGAGGCTGCCAAGTATGGCAAAAGTTGAAACTGAGGATCGACAGGGCAAGACAGTACGTGAGGTAAGCGTACCGTGGGTCGCCTTTGAAGCGTGCAGGAGCCCCCTTTGTCGGGGAGGTGTGAAGCCTCTCCCCACCCCGGGCCGCTGTTGTTGCGCGCTGACTACTCGACAACTCCCGGGTTTGCGCACCTCTCTGGCAAGTGTGTCTATGCGTCCCTACGGCTCAGTGCGGAGATTTCCTCTTGAGTTCCGCCCCCATCTTTCTTTTCGACGCACCCGCCTGCCCCATTCGTTCGCTTTCGCTGTTTGTGGTTTTGTTGTTGTCGTTGAATTCTGACGTTACTATTCCACGCCTCGCATTAGTGGTGGTGTCTTTGCAATTTCTTGTTAGTCTTATCCTGGTACATCCCCCATCCCCACCCCCCAGACACGCACACACATACACTTTCAATGATGCTGTCGATTTCGCGTGTGGCGGTGACGAGGGCTTTGCTCTTCAGCGTGCTGCTTCTATACAGCTCCCTCACTGCATTTGCCGCGTCGTACGGCTCCAAGATCGAGGCCGGGGATGTGGAATGTTACACCGAAGTGGTGGAGGCGGGCGGCACACTTGGCTTCACATTTCGCGTCACCGACGGCGGCTCCTTCGACATCAACGCGGTTCTGAAGGTACGCAGTACCCCACCGGTGGATGCGGTCTCACAGGTGTCTCGCTTTCACTACAATGGCCACTTTGCGGGGCTGCGGGACCGACAGCGGGAGACGGTGCTGAATGAGTGGCAGCGGGCCACGGAGGGCAGCTACACGTACACAGCCCCATCGGTGCTGGAGACGCGCCACGGCCTGCCCTCAGAGGTGACCATCTGCTTCGACAACAGCTTCTCCACCCGGTCGCCGAAGTGGGTGCGCCTTCACCTTGTGAAGCGCGACGCGCTCGAGGTCGACCCCGACGCGGTGAACAAAGTGGAGAGCGCGATGGAGGAGGAGCTGCACCGCTACGGTACAATTTTGTTTGGGATAGCTCAAGACGCCGCCTCGCTGCAGCTCACCGGGGAGGCCGATCGAGTGAAACTGAACTCACTGTCAAAGATCATGGCAGCTGGGTTGGCACTGAATATTATGGTGCTCGTCACCATGGCCACCTACCAGTACTACGCTCTCTCACGCTTCCTGAGTCGACAGGCGAAGCGTGGAAAAATTCAAATTGCCACGAAGTAATGCCGCGGGGAGAGAGACGTCAGAGCAAAGGTGCTCCGTTTGCGGGATGTGGCGCACGTCGAGGCCTGCATTCTCTTTATATCGTGTTTTTATTTTTACTTTGTTTTCTTGTTCTGTGTACACTTAGTGAGCGAACAGCAGCGCACGTGCGCCCAATTTCCGCCTCGCTTGGCTCTCCTTTGATGTCGTGTGTATGTATTTTTGTTTTTGCTTTTGTGTGCTTGCGTATATGTGAATGTACTGTAGCCTCTTTGCACTCAGGCGGCGCCGGCAGCTGTGTGGGTGTCCCCCACCCCCACCACCGTCCCTTTCCACAGCACGCAGGCTATGCCTCATTGTCTACCAAAGGGTCATCTCGGCTTTGAAAAAGAAGAATTGCAACGAAACTGCACGGCTGCTAAGTTGTTTTGTCGCACTTGCACCTGCGACATAATGTTCAGTGGGGGAGTCAGCCGTGCGCGGATGTACGCACGCACAGGTCCACGGCCTCTGAGAACAAGAGCGTTTTTTTATGTGCCGCGTGTTCAGCAGAGTTGCTTTCTTTTAGAACTTCCTCCCCTCTATTCTCCTTATGTTATTGACTGTGTGTGTGTGTGTGCGTCTGTGGGTGCCTTCGTTGCCGGGGTGAAGGATTATGGAGGTGAGGGGCACTTTTCTGGTGCGCGCTCACACACGTCTGGAAGACAAAGCACGCGGAGTTGCATTACCGGCAAGCCATGCTGCGCCGTTTTCACACGCGCATCATCGGCATGGGCTCCGTTTGCGGCCTTGCCCCGTCTCCCCCGGCAGAACTCTTTCTCAAAACTTTACCACCACCCAGCGACGTTGACGCGGCCAAGTATGCGCGATTTCAGCGGGAAGAAGAAGAGCGCATGGCAAGCCGCCACCACGCAGCCGCTCCCTCCTCGGACCATTCTTTGTCCTCCCTTGCAGCCCCGGAGCCGTTCTACGATGTGGTGCACGCCGCGGCGGGCCACAAGCACATGGTCATGCTCACCCGCGAAGGCAACCTCATCTCTGTTGGTGACAACCGCTACGGACAGACCGGAGCGCTAAATGCCGAAGGCGCGGAGAGTGGAGCGGCGGATGATGCGGTCAGAGGATCGCCCAGTCACGGGCGAGGCCCGCCGCGCGTCCACGCCCCACATGTGCGCGTCTCCTCCGTCGTCGCGGATCTGGACCCTCTCTACATCGACCTCGGCGGCGCCTTTCCGCGGACCAATCCGAACATCACCACGCGAATCTCCTGCGGCTCGAACTTCACACTCGTCTACCAGCGAGGGGGACGACGTGTCATCGCATTTGGCAACAATCACATGGGCCAGCTTGGGGCGGGGCACAAGCACCGCGTCGACGGTGCTCGCGGCTTCACAGAGTGGGACCCGAGCGCCTCGTGGTGGCCCGCGGAGCGAGCTTGTGTGGTGCAGCGAGTGGAGTGCGGCTTCAACCACGCGGTGGCGCAGCTGAGCGACGGTGCCCTCTACGCCTTTGGGAGCAACAACTGGGGGGAGCTGGGTATCGGCAGCACCGACTCGCCGATGCGGCCGACGCGCATTCCGTTCTTTGAGCAGCGAGGGCTGCGCGTCGCCAAGGTGGCACTAGGCAACTCCTTCACGCTATTTCTTACGGAGGAGGGTCGTGTATACGGGTGTGGGGCCACCAACGAGGGCCAGTTGCCCCCCAACACCTTTGAGCCGGTTCCCATTGCACTCACGCGCTCGTTTCAGAAGCGCACCATCGTGGAAGCGACAGATGCGGCAGCCCCAGCCGCGGACACACCAAAGCTGATCCGCATCAAGGATATCGCCTGTGTGGGCACATTGGCGGTGTTTGTGAGTACAAAAGATGAGCTGTTCATCCAGGGCTCGCTGCCCGAGTACGGCGTCGCGATCCCGTCCCCTCGCTTTGTGGAGGTTGACCAGACGCCCGCTCTGAGGTACTTTCACGCCCGCATCGGCGCAGCCGTGAGGAAGGGTGATTTCGACATCGTCGAGCTCACCGGCGGCCCATCAACGCTGCTGGTGCGGTACCGAAACGGCTGCGTTGCGGCGCTCGGCGCGAACACGGAAGGGCAGCTGCACAACGTGTCTAAGGTCCTGAATGGAAAGCTGATCAACCTTGCGCCAGCCTTCCAGGTCAACGAGCTATTCCCCATGTTTGCCCCACCCGCTGCACACTGGAAGTCGTCGTGGTTTGTGTCCGGGAAGGGATTCAATCTGCTGTTCGACCACCAAGAGGCGTATCATGTGCCGGAGAGCACGCCACCTATTGAGCTCCCGCCAGGGGGCGGAAGTGTTCGCCAGGCGGCCATTTCCCGCCAGAGTCGGCTTCGCGAATCACTGAAGTGACAGGACGATGGCAAGTAGAAAAGAGAATGGAAAGGCGGCGTTTCTGGCGCAGCCTAGCGAGTTCTACGACGAAGATTTTTTTGGATTTTTTTTTACGCCCGGCTGCGCTGCGCAGCGCACAAATGGGCATCGGGGGACCGCATGCGGCGCGCCTAAAGGGGGGGCGGGTCTCGCTCCCCCGGCTTGCGGGGCGGGGGCGGCACCGGGTGGCCCTCCCCGGCACCCCCCCCACACCCGGCGCGGCGCCCGGGCCGCCAGCCACACACACACCCGGGACCCCCCTCACCACCCCCCACCAGCCCCCCACGCCACGCCTGCCTACCCCACCGCCCAAGGCGCCGCCGCGGGAGCGGGCCTGAGGGCGGCGGGATGCAAGAGCCCACGTCGACAAGAATCCGCCGGCGTTAACAACGTGTCACCATACCCAAGTGGTTACGGGGACTGACTAGAAATCAGTTGCGATCTCGCGCGCAGGTTCGAATCCTGCTGGTGACGATTTTTTCAGAGCGACGGCCGCTCGTTGGGAAAAAAGGAATGCCGCGACCCGGGATCGAACCAGGGACCTTCAGATCTTCAGTCTGACGCTCTCCCAACTGAGCTATCGCGGCTACGTTGCTTCACGCAAAAGCACAAAAGTCAAGATCTCGATCTGCCATCCGAGGAGAGGCGGGGGTGTGAGGTGCCGCGCCTTCTCCCTTCAACCAACAGCCTCCACCCCCAACGGATGCAATGAACTCACCCACCCCAACGCCTCACCTTTTCAAACCATCACTGAGTCAATCTCTTGCAGCACAAAGACTTCTTTTTAATTTGGCGCTCTCACATAGAAACGACAACGGGAGCGTACTCCTGCTTTTCGGGACTTTGCTGTAGGGTGGCCGGCCCCCACTGCGTTTCCCTTTGTTGTACCGCTGACATCAAAAGGCCCAGTGGACCTAAACAGTCCTGGCAGACCAAGAACGCTTTAAGCGTGTCAAGGCAAAGTTCCTGAACGAGAATGCAGAAATTGGGTTTGCCTTGCTCCACAATTACACAGCAATTTGGACTTCCATTTCTAACGTAAAATCTGACGAAAAGAAAAGCTTGGCGCCGCCAACGTGACCAAGTTCGAAACCACTGCATAGGTCACCAGAGACTCTCATTTGCTTTAGCAAGAGCTTGGACTTCTTCACGGTACTGGCACTCACCACGTGCATTTGTACTCTCTCCTTATATTTGGCCTCCCTCTGTTGTTGCCTCAGCTTTCCTATCCCTATATTTTTTGACAGCTTCATTTGCCTTCCCAGTTTCTAACATGGCCAGTATCCTTACCCTCGAGGTTAACCTGGTGATGATACCAGTGCTGGTATTGTTTCTCATGTTTTGCTTTCCTATCACTGCAGTCTCTAAGATCGCGGAGCGTTTGACCCGCACGATCGAGAGTCGCAGTCTCAACGGGCTCACAATAATGTCCACCGTGGCTATCCTCTCCTCCTTCGCCTTTCTGTTTCACTTCCTCGAGTGGAACTCCAAGTATGCGGTGAAGGAGAAGTTCCTAGACATTAGCCTTCAGCTTCAGCACGACAACAAGCGCATGCGAGTGGAACGCAACATGTACATCCAGCTGACAACTTGTATTCTGTGCCTTGCTGTGAAAAAGTGCGCAGCCCTCCTTCGACAGCGCGACGAGCGCACAACACGGACACCTGCAGCAACAACCAACGCTACCACAAGTGGTGCACCACACGTGAAGTCAAGCTGAAAGCACAGCAGAGGAACTTTTAGGGGCCTTCTCTCTTTCTCTAGTGCTTGCTGTCTATACTCTTATTCACCGCACGTTCTCTTCTACTGTTGCCTCCCATAAACATTTTAGTGCGTCTTCTACTATATTTCTGGGCTGTGTTAAAATGCAAAAAAAAAAAAACAATCGTTACCACCGCTGCCCTTCATCCCAATGTGAGGCCACTTGTGGTCTTCACACCGAAGGCTGGTGCACGCGAGCTGGTTAAATGCATGTAGATGGCTTTTACGTGTTCGCACTGCTTTATTAAAATTCTCCTTTCCCTTCTATTCGAACATCACCCCTTTCTTGGTCACTCCTGTTTTCCTCTTCCTCACCACTTGACACCGAAGAGCCAGACGTTAAGTTGGAACGACCAACAAAAAAACAAATTGCGACAGAATGCCTTCATCAGGAATGACTGAGGCAACCGTTGCAACGGCTGCTGCGCGACCACCTCTGAATGCCACTCCTCCGTCCGGAGATGCCGCAGAGGTGGAAAACGCCTTATCCGACCCTTCCTTGAAGAAGAAGAAGAGGCTTCTTAACGGTGCCAATATAAAATATACTTTCCCCAGTGGCGCAACGTACGAAGGCAGCTTCAAGGACGGGAAAATCGAGGGGTACGGCGAATATACATACGCTCAGACTGGGGATGTTTACACCGGTGAATGGAAAGCCGACCAGAAACACGGGCAAGGAACGTACAAGTGTGCAAATGGCGACCGGTACGTTGGGCAGTGGTACATGGGAAACAGGCACGGGAAAGGACAGTTTGCCTTTGCGAATGGTGACGAGTACGTTGGCTCCTGGCGAGATAATAAGATGAATGGCTACGGAATTTTCTTAGTTGCGACAAGCGGTGATCGCTACAGCGGTTACTGGAAGGGTGGCTTGCGGCAAGGAAGCGGCACTCTTCGCTACGGCAACGGTGATTTATACGATGGCGAATGGAACGCGGGCCACCAGCACGGCATTGGTGTGTTTTATCAGTCAAACGGCGACATCTACTGCGGTGACTGGAAGGGCGGTGTGATGGACGGTAAAGGCGTGCTACGCGAAAAGGGAATTATGTTTCTTGTCGAGTACGTTGGTGGCTACCTCATCTCTAAGATGAAACTCACCGAGGCAACCGATGAGCTGGATAACGAGTGGTCCGTAGTTTACAAGCACTTTTTTAAGTGGCTTGACGAGAAGGAGATCGTCAATGAGCGAGTGAAAAACTCTTCCGATGCTGACAAGCTGAAAGAAGAGTTGGAGGCTTCACACATGGAAAACAGCATTTTGCGCAAGCGCCTCGATGATGCCATGCGGTTATTCAAATTAACCTCATGCAACCCGAACAAAAGTGCCACAGGCTCTTTTGCGGAGCGTTCTCTCTCTAAAGAAGCCATGGCTGCCGCATACTTCCGTGATGGCCTCCAAAAGGCCGAGACCAAAGTCAAATTACTGGAATGTACGCTTGCTGAGCGTGCTGTGGAAATTCGGAAGCTTACAGACCTTGTGAGTAGCAGCGAAGCAAAGCTCAAGGAGCTCGAAATCGGAAGAGCCGGCCGCAAGTCCCTAGCTCCATATATGAGCAATAAAGCCCCTGTTGTTGATGTCATATACGAAAACTTTCTCGAAGCCGCCCATGCCGCTTCTAGTGGGGATTTCAACACAGACGTAGAGGTAGAGGAGCTGAAAGCTCAAAATAGAGAGCTGCTTCAGCTTACTGACGACCTACAGCGCAAGACGGCCTTTCTATCGGCTGAGAACTCCAAGCTTGACTTGAAACGCGAAGCAGCAGAGGAACAGTATGAAAAGCTCTCAGAGCAGATGACGCGCCTCCGGGCAAAATTAGAAAAGTCCGCCTTAATCTCCGCAACTCCGCCCATGCAAGGAAATGGGAATCTCTCCCAGATTCTGTCCTACGAGCTAGAGCCGCCTGTTGCTCCCTCCCTCGAGTCCACAGCTATCATGGATGTTGAGGAGCTGCAAAAGCGGCTTGTCCAGGCAAACCAGCTTAACATTGAACTGCGATTGAGAAACGGAGAATTACAGCAGCAATGCACCCGCAGAACGAGCATGGATGAGGGTGCTGCCTCTAACGCCGCGATTCAGGAACTCGTAAACGAAAATGAGGCATTTCGCTCAACAATTGCGAAGCTGAAGCAGCAAGTTGCCGCTCTACAGAGCGCCTCCGATGATGCTGAGCAGCGTCTTTTTGTCTCAAAACAGCAGCTAGCGGAGCTGGAGGGAGCCATGGAAGCGATGGCGAAAGAGAAATCAGCGAATCCGCAGCTTCAGCGCATCCTTGAGGGCAAATCTGATCAAATTACGAAGCTACAACTGGAAAATGCTGAGCTCGCACGGCTTCTCGACGAATCACAGGCTTGTATCAGCGAAAAAGGGAGGGCTGCGGCTATAGAGAAGCAGCGGCTAAGCGTAGAGTCGGCCACCTATGATGGCAACGGTGCCGAGGTGGCAAGCCTTCAAAAAAAAGTGAAGAAGCTACAAAAAAGTGTCAAGAAAGTCACATCAGAGCGCAACACAGTTGCAGAGCAGTTTTACGACTCACAGATTCATTTGGCGCGTGCCCACCGTGTTCTCGGATCGCTGCAAGGGCAGCTCATTATTTTCGCTTCTCTATTCGACATGGACACTGGCAATGAATCCAAGGAAGAGCCCGTTCTAAAAATTGATGAAACGGATCCGTCGAGGATGATTTTAGCTGAATGCAGCGGGGAGAGAGAGTACAGGCTTGATTATTGCTTCGGTAGGGACGCTACAGCTACACAAATTTTGAGCGAGGTTCGTGACGTGCTCAGCTTTGTGTGGAGTGGGTTTCAGTTCGGTCTTCTCACAATAGGAGAGTTCCGCTCAGGAAAGACAAAGCTCGTCACTCAACTGTTTCCTCTCTTCGTGCAGTGCCTCCTGCAGGCTGCAGAGGAATCTTCACACCGTTCCCATTTTAGCTTCACCTACCGCGTTGCTGTGGTGGAGGTTTCCGCGGGCGGAGGCTATGACTGCGCATCGGAGGAAATTGTTGAAGAAATTCGCCGCGATGCGAACGGCTATGTGCACCCCCAAAAAGCCCGCTTCATTGACTGCACCAGTGTCAGCATTTCAGCAGTCGTCGAAAGCCTTCTCACGAAGCGCCGGCAGCGTTACAACGGCAGGTCGCACACGTGGATTCAGCTGCAGTGTGTTCGCACAGGACTTGTACAGCAATCCCATACTGTCGGACGGCTCACATTTTTTGACTGGTGCGGCCCTGGTTCTCTTTTGCTGCAGAAGACAGATATCGAGAGTGCACGATTTGCAAACGCTTCCAGCCAAGCGCTGAAAGATGTTGTGGATTCATTGTCAGCGAAAGACGTCGCTGTGCCTTATACAAAGTCACTAGAAACAGCACTGCTCTACGACTTATTGGGTGGAAATTCCATCACTGCGGTGATTGGGAGGCTGCGCTCCACACCTGAGCACGTTGAGGAGAGTATCAGGACGCTTGGTGTACTCTCAGCGCTCTTTGGTGCTCGGAACGCCCCATTGTTGCAGGATGCCCAAACACATGACGAGATCCGATGGCGGGGCCTAATTAGTGCTCTGATCTCTGACGACCAAGCAGAGCGAGAGCTGGCAGCAGTGGGGAAGACCAGAGAGTTTTGAGTGTTCTATATTCAAGTTTTTTTTGGTTCGATTTGATGTACCCTTTCATTGCCATACAAAAGATGTATGTGCACTTCATTCGTTTGATTTTTCATTGTTTGCAGACTTTGTTTTGCTTGAGTAATTGCTGTCGGTCCGTGATATATTATCCTTAATTACATGCTTTTCGAGAGGGAGAGACTGGCGTTGCTAGAGGAGGCTGATATCACGTAGGCGGAGCACTTGGCTAAATCCAAAGCTTTCTTCATTCTATGTCTCTTGCTAATCTCTCGAAGTGTCTTTTTTGCTTTCTTCAACGCATTTCTATCAATTTCTGCTTCTTTTTTTTTCATACAACGCAGACATAGAGTGGGACTGCAGTAATGTGCGTTTACGTAGCAAATCACGTTTCAACGGTTCACCGCTCACGCCTCTGATGAAGAAGAACTGTGTGGCTTGTTCCTTTCCCTCTTTCGAGAGTAGGGGCAGCAAGTGATGTGTGTCTGGCTGTGGAGCTCAGAAATGTCCGACTTCCAGATAATCCCCCGACCCTTTCCTTTAGCTTTTTTTTACGGTGCTGTTGTCGATCTCCTCCTCCATCTTTCTCTTTCTAGTAGTAGGTGCATGAAACGATGAGATCTGAGTCGACTACTCCCCAGCGTGTCAATACTGCTGTGAAATGGCCTGCGCCGCGCCGCCGCATCGTTGTTGATCCTATATGGAAGGTCATCGACGCTGGAGCCTACAATTGTACGTGGAACACTCTAACCGCGGAAGCTGAGCTCTATGGCTTTGTGGGATTCGACATGGAATGGACGACAAAGTTCGTGGAACAGGATACAGAGGACTGCAAGGGAAGGGTGGTGGCGTCGTCGCCATCGTCTGTGAGGCGGAGGCCTCGGCGCTGGACTGGTCCCGTCGCGACGATTCAGCTGAGCACCTTTTCCTGCACCGTGGTTGTGCGATGGAACCACTTGCACGCGCTGGTGTCCGGGAATGCTAGTGATATTTTGCGCGATCCGTACGCTTCTGTCTCGTCCACGTGGCCCTCTTATCGCGTTGGGCAGAAGGCAAACCCGGCAAGCCTTTTGCGCAAAATATACGCGGATGTGAAGGCGCTGATTACAAGCCCGAGCATCTTTCTCGTCGGCGTGGGCATTCACGGTGACGAGGTTAAGCTGCATCGTGACTATCCAAAAGTCGTCGCACAGTCCGCGGTGGATCTGAGGGCGCTGGCAGAAGCTTGCCTGCCCGTCACAGTAATCGACCGGAGCCACGCGTCGCCCGATTGTGGCACGCAAACGGTGCGCACCGACTCGCTACAGAGTCTCAAAAAACTATGCGCGGCGCTAACAGGAAAAAGCCTGGGCAAAGACATGCTTGTTGTGATGAGTGACTGGGGTGGTTGCCACGGCGCCCTCACACCATTGCAGATTGAGTACTGCGCTGAAGATGCGGAGGCGTCGTATGACATTTGTGTTGCTGTCTTGAAGGAGGCTGACTTCTTGTACGATAATTTGTGTGCTGACGCTGCCAAAGACGGGCACGCAAGCGCTGCACCATGGAGTACCCCTGAGGGCCTGGACTGCCGTGAGGTGTTGGCGTGCTGCACAACCAAAGAGAGAGGTGAGAACGGTGAGGGCGCGATGAGAAAAGGGAGCCGTGTAGCGACACAAGGCCGCCCTTCCACCGGCACAACCGTGGATGCGGAGCATAAAGCTGAGGTCGAGTGGTGCAAAGGGCGGTCAAAGCCGTACTACGACAACATCAACGTCTACAGCCCCGACATGGAGCTTGTGTTCACCGTGGATAAGGCAAAGGCGGCCTGGTATGTGAACAAAAAGGGCCTTGCCACGGTTGTGGAGTGGCGAATGCCGCTTGCAACTGCACTGCCGTCAGACGGCTCGCCTCACTCCTCCGGCGCTGCAAGCGAGCGTGAGATGGCCGCGATTCAGCTCAAGTTCACACCGGACTTTTCCCGGTACAACGACGCGCACATCCGCCGCAACTTGGAGTACTTCAAACAGCCCAAAGAGAACATTTGCGTCGTCTGTGGCAGGGGTGGATCGCTAGTGCGCTTCGCTGTTGTCCCGCTCATGTACCGGCGGTTCTTTCCCAGTGTGTACATGAGTCACAACAGTTACGACTTGCTGCTGCTGTGTCCGCATTGCTTTGCAAAGTCCAATCGTCTGTACGATGGGCTGCGCTTGCGGGTGGCAGAGGACTTCGGTATTCCCCTTGTACATCTCCGTGGGAAACAGCGGGAGGTGTACGCTGAACAGGTGCAGAGAGTGAGCGAAGAGATTGTACCTCTATCACTCGCCTACGAGATGCGCCGCCGCAGCGAAAAAGCCGACTCACAGAGCGCTCCTGAAAGGGACTGCGACCTCCACCCACGGATTAAGCTACAGGGCATGCAGGACTGTCTTACGTTGATGGGCCATCGGGAAGTGTTGGATAAGGTGCTCAGCTACGCAAAAGCGTTACACGCCCATTACCAGTCGCCGGAGCAGCGAGATGATGGGGCAAGCGCAGCGCGTGACGGCGAAGTTATGGTTGAAGTGACGCTGCCATCCCCACCTCCCTCAAACAAGCGGAAAGCAAAGCGCCTCGGTTTCCACGTTGCCGACCCCCTCGCAGGCAAGGTGACGGCCATCCCGGGGGAACGGCGCCGCATGATGACGGATTTCCTATGCACCAACGCACCTATCTATCCGTTCTATGCTTTGCACGGACGTTGCACGTCCGACACGGAGCGGAGGTCGGCGGATGTAGGCACCAGCAGTCGTGAAGGTCCTTTGAGCGGCCAGGCGTTACAGGACGCTGTATTTCACAGTGCGTGTGGCGGACCCGCGTCGCCCGCCGGCGTCTTTTTCATTCTTACCGGCTGCGCCCACGAGCCACCAGCGCCAAGTGAAGCAGGCAATAAGACGGATACCAGCACACAGGGTGATCAGAGCTGCCGTGTATCGTGTGGCCTCACGCCGCAGAGCAACACAAGTCGCGGTGTTCTCACTCGGTACTGGGTTAATATGCATCCTGAGCTGGTGACTTCGTTGCCCACTGTGACGCGCGCGGAGGAGCGTCAGCGCGGACTGATCAGCGAAGGCGCGAAGGAGAAGCCTGAGGGCGACACGGAGGGCTCAGACACCCCGCCGGCAGACTCACCCATGGACAGCAGTTCTTCTGAGGTCCCTTACGTGGATAGTCACGCGTTCCTTGTGGTGCAGTTGCTGCTAAAGAAGTATGAGGGCGCTGACCACTGCCAGAAGGCGGCTGAGCACGCGGTGGGACAGTTTATTTACCGGTGGCGTTCGTCTTTTGTGGAAGGAATGAAGCCACAGCACCTGCCGTGCGGTTGGGTGCCGGAGGACGGAATCCTGCGCTGAGCACGCAGGTAGCACCTCCGGTTGGTGCCCGCGACTCATTTTTTTAATTTTTTGTTCGCCTTTCGTTCACACCGCGCTTCGCGCCTTCTTGGCCGGTACGTACTTGCGGCCACCAGGCAGCAAGAAGAAGAGAAATGATTGGTGATGCTCTGCACCTCGGCGACGACGGGAACCCCACGGTCATTCTCCTGACAGAGAAGCATTTATCGGAGTTGACGGTAGGGTAGCGTTGTGTGTATTTTATTTCTGGACATCATGATAATACGGCACGTGCTTCTCGCTTGCCGGGTTGACTGCTTAGCAGCAGGCGCAATCGCTCTACTGCACGCCCTTCCACAAATACACGAACGCCTCTTCTCTCACTCTTCTTCTTTTCTTTGCTTGGGGTGCATGTCTCGAACACTCAGTTCCCAGGTCTTTCATATGTTGTAGGGTTGTCGTGCAGCAGACAAACTCGAGTGCTGTATCCTGCGTGCCCCACTCCTCTTCCTCCATTGGTTTTGGTCTTGCGTTTTTCCTATTATTATAAAATTTGCACTCTGCTCTGCTTTGCCCATTCTTTGTGCGTGTTGTCACCTGATCCGGAATGCATGCCACCCCCCTCACCGCGGCCGTCGCAGGCGTCGCTCACCGCCTTGTTAGCCGCTGCTCAGCGCGCCAATAACCCCAAGTGTATTTCGCTTGCACAGCTTCAGCGGTATACCACGCAGTGGTTTCCGCGAGAGTTGTGGAGATCTGCCTATGGGGCGTCTCTTTCAGATCGTGTGGCATCTTCCAGCACACGCACGCTGAACCCATTTCTACGGTTTTGCAGAAATCCACCGCGAGTTTCGCCCGAATGGACGGCAGCGCTGCAGCTCGTGGCGCTCTCTTACTACGTGAGCGACCCAGCAAAGTGCACAGCAGCACATTCTCCAACCGGGGCGCGAGACGATTCCCCGCCGTCTGCCAGCCCGACCATTCAAACAATTGAGCATCTTTTGCGCTTTGGTGTGTTCCCTCCAACCGGGTGGTCTGTGACACTCGCGCTGCTGGACTCGTGGCGGCGAGAGCAGCAAAAGCAGTCGATTACCTCTTCTCACGCTTCTCCATCGGCCGGACTCCAGCCTACTCACACAGCTACGGCAACATCCCCGTCAGAGAAAGCCTCGCAGCTCTTCTTCCCCGCGGCTCTCCAGGCCCCTGCAATGGCGCAGTTGCTTCATCACATCAGCCTTGCTCCCCCTTCCCCAGAGAGGTGGCAAGACGCGCTGCGACTCTATCAGCTGTGCGCGGCGCAGACGTACACGTCAGCCAAAGATCATCACACGTGGACACCACTCGTTGGAACTTCAGGGGCTTTCGCAAACTCTGCCCCCGCCACATCCGCTTTTCTCAAGGCCCTTCGCCACATGACCATCACCACACTTTTGCAGGCAGGTGAGTGGGAGCGTGGGCTGTACCTTTACTATCACTCCCTGTACCAGCGCGACCTGCCAGGCACGGTGACCACCGGCTACCTCGTGCAGGCGTTGGGTAGGGCGGAGAAGTGGGCTGCGGCGCTGCAGGTGTACGAGCTGTGCGTCAAGCTTCTCCACGCACAGCGTGAGATGCGGCTGAAGAGCGACCCCAGCCGCAGTGAGGCACCTTCACGGTCGTGGGGGACGACTCTCTCCATGGCCATGGCAGCTGTCCAGTGCTGTCCCACAGCGCCCCCCACTGCGCTGCTGGCGATGGTGCAGCGGCTGGAGAGGCAAAACGGACACAGCGACCCTTCGTCGTCGTTGCCGCCACTGGTGCAACTCGATGGCAACTTCCTCGCTGCCGTGCAGGCACTTGCGCGGGAGGAAGATCGTGTCGCGGTGCTGCGCTACGCCAAGCGCGAAGGGCTGCTGGACACCTTCAAGCTGATCCGTGGGCTCTTGTCCAAGCACAGGTGGGAGGAAGCCCTGCTGCTGTTCACGGAAGCCATGAAAGTGACCGCGGCGTTGCCTTCGCCTGGGCCAGGCGGCACGGCGGGCATGACCGCATCAGCCATGTCTGCTACTGCGCGAGGGAAAGATAAAAGCTGGCCTGATGCCCACTTCTCACGGCGAGAAATCGGCGAGACAAGGCTGAACTTCCTGCACAGCTCTAGCATTCATTCTGTAAGCGCCGTGGTGGAGGTCTTGAATCGCCACCGAAATGATAGCCGGAGAAGGAGCAAGGAACAGATGGTCGGTGCAGCCGCAAGAGACACATTGGCGCTGAACGACCAGGAAGTGGAGTGCGTGCTGTCCAAGACGCTAGAAGTCAACGAGGCCGCTGCTGCGGAGTCGAGCCGTGCTGCAGATTTCTGGCAGTACTGCCTTCAACTGTTGGACCACAACTACGCGTCCCTAAACTCCGGCCCATCGCCGTGTACGGACAGCACCAGCGCCGGTGTGACGAGTCACCGCAGCGAGGAAGTTGGTTCGCTGCGTTCTGCGCCACAAGCGCTGCCGGCTTCTTCGCCATGTCAGCGTCGCCCCACCGCCCCTGCGCTGTCCTTTCTTCTTCGCCACCCGCGCCTGCCGTGGCAGGCGGCGCTTCGGCTCATCAATGCGTACGACCTCCTGGATGTTTCACATGACGGAGGGACAACGCGCAGGAAAGGCAGGGGGACGCGGTCTGCGGTGCACAACGTTGGGCGAGGTGAGCGAGATCCAGCCTACACCGGTGTCTCCCCGCGTGCGTTGGCGCTGAGCGCTGCGGTGGAGCGCCTCACTTCACAGGGGCGGCACAAGGACGCGGAGGATTTGGCATTGCGTGCACTGGAGGTGGAGGTGGCTGCGTCGAGGCACTCGAGGGACGGCGTCTCCCTCCCTGCCAGCCTCCTACAGGTCGTGTCTCTTTCTACTCTGCAAGAGCTACTGCTGGTGCGGCACCATGATGGTCTCTTCGTGGAGAAGCGCGTGCTATTTCACCTGCTTCGTGAGAGTGTTAGTGCATGCGGAAACAGAAACCTCGCGATGTCGCAGAGGGCCAGCTTTGAGGAGCTTTTAGTTATGAACAGCGGCGAACGCTTCGTTAACCATCCTTGTGGGCGTGCGCTGGCAGTGACACATTTGCTGATGCAAGGCACTGTGCTGCCAAGGGGGTGTTCCGCAGACAAGGCAGCACGGCCACTACTGCAACTTCCTGACTCCTTGTTCTTGCTTGATGGGCGCTCCCCAAGAAGCACAGAGGCACCCCACAGGACTGCAGAGATGCCTCCTCCCGTTCCGTGGTTGCTGGTGTACCCGCCCGCGGTGCACTGCGAGGTCATTCGCGTGATTCAGTGTATGACACCGTGCACCGACCGCGCGACTCCCTACAGTCGGGACACGCTCCATAACTCCGCTGACAACAAGGCACAAGCATGGGACGTGCAGCGGTGGACGTGGACAATGCGGTACCTGCGAACGCTGGCGGATGCCTTCGCAGGGCTTCAGCGCCGTGCGCCGGATCCATCGCGCGACGCCCCGGGACATTTGTTTTTGCACAACGGAAGTCCCAGCGCGGTAGAGCAGGCAAAGGAGGCGTACTACGTGGCCACCTTTGAGGCGGTCATCAGCCTTTTGGAAACGACAGCGGAGGCGGGGGTGCCAAGTTCTGCCGGCCGTGCCACTCTTACGCACTGCGGAGATGCAGCGCCACCCGCCGCAGAGGAGGTGAAAGGGCTGGGCGTGGAGGGCGAGACAGGTGGGATTCCGTGTACGCCGAGGCAGCGGATACAGGTTTTGTGTCAGCTGCTGGAGCGGGCTGTTGCGCGGTACGGTTGTGCCCCTCCCACCCACATGCTCCTGCCCAACCAACTGGATCGGCTTCTGCCGCCACTTGTGAAACGCACGACGTTGCGAGAAGATAAAAGCGAGATCCCTCAACGCCAGCGGGATGGCGCACGCTGCCACGTAGGCACTGACGCACAGGAGCGCTGCACGGTGGCCGCGTGCTTGGTACGGTTGATCGTGCACTCCCTCGGCGCAGCACCTGCGCAGACGCACCCCGAGGCCGGCACGCCACGGCCGCTTTGCGCGGTGGAGCCGGCACTTCTGCACAACGCGTTGAAGCTTTGCTGCCGCGTGGCGGAGTACCGGAGGGAGTTGTCCTTTGCGCTGCCTCAAACAATGACAGACATCACCGCTGACTGCGCGGCACTCTGTGAGGCTGGCAGAACACTTGTGCGTCTGCAGTGTGAGCGTTGCGGACTGTCTACAGTACGCCCTGGCACGCTGTCACTCCTCTACCACCTGTGCGCCGCCGTGGAGGCGTGCTCGTCCCACGATCGTCCTTCACTACCGAAGAAGGTTGCGCTGGAGGCGACCGAGTATCTCTTGCGCCTGCAGGCCTCCCGCGCCAACACCTCATCGCACGGCGTGCGGCAACGAGGCAGGAGTGGTGTTCCAGCAGTCGCCCCTCACGCGGACGAGAGCGAGCCGGGGCAGGGGCCTCTCTTCACGACTGTAAATCCTCGGGGTGGGGAAAGAGATAGGAGTGAGCGAGCGCCTCTTGCCGTTGTGCAGACCCACCATTGCGATCTCTTCTTCTTCTTGTTTGGCTGGGAGGGTACGCTGCACGTTTGGTACCCTGCTTTTCCTCGTCACGTGCTGCGCCAGCTCTCCGGTGACCCCCTCGCAATTGAGATCTGCCTCAACCTAGAGGAGCATGTGAGAGGGCGCTAGATGAAAAGAGAGTGGAAGGAATCGGGTGCCGTTATGCCGGATCGTTAGTCGTCTCTACGCAGTGCGTGGCGTTGTCTCTTTCCAATATTTTATTTTTGGTTAGTTGCCTTCGTTACTGTTATCGTTATTGGTTGACGTGGCCTGAGCACGGAGGCTGCTTCTCGCGCGCACACACGCGCATGTACACCTACAAGCGTACGCAGGAACTCAAAAAGAGAGTGCAAAAGCCAAAGAGAGCGTTGCGCTGTCTCTTGAAGTGTAACGCGAAGACCTGCTGTTGCTTGTGGTATTGCCACCTTTGCGCTCCTCTTGTGGATGGGCACACGAGGAAAGACTCACTTCCCCCCCTCCCTTTCTTGTTGGTGCCTAGTGGATGCTGTCGTCGTTGTTTCCCAGGACAGGTGACGTTTTTAGCCTCTGTGCTCCCCACCAAATAAAACATTATCTCTGAGGTGTCCCACTTCATCTCGCCTCATGTTCACCCTTCCTCTCCCATTTTGCGCTGTATTCTCCTGGCGTGGGCACCTCTGTATTATTGCCTTGGGTGCTCGTGGGGAGGCGTGCGGAGTGCCGTCGAGTAGCAACGCTTCGACTGCGCGCTTCGTGTAGATGATATGAGTTGAGAATCGTTTGCGGGTTACAGCGAAAGCAGTTCACTGCGTTTGAAAAAAGATGAAGTCGTTTGAAGGAACAGAATGGGTGGGGAGGCGCATCCGTCAGCGCTATTTGCGTTGCGATCCTCTCACGTGCAAACACACGCACTGTGTACTCTCCTTCCCACTCATAGTGTCGATCATGTCTATATATGCGAGAGCGTGCAAAGCGCGGTCCTCACTTCACTCGTTTTGCATCCAGACGCGTGCGTTGCTGATGTCCCTGCTACTCCTCAGTGCTGCAGCACGCATAGGCAGGTGTGGTTGATGGGCGGTGTAAAGAGCACTTCAGCAATCGGCTGCAGTTGTTGCTCTTTAGCAGTCGTCTCCTTTAAGATCTTCAGCAGGCGGGGTGGGGGGTGGGGGCATCGTATGCCCTTTATGGAGACTTGTGCAACCGTATTTCATTGCAATGAAAGCAATGAAAGTGTTCTGTCTATTGGTGAAGCGTGAGGGCAACGCGTTCCGGGGTTGCAGTGTATTGCGACGTTCAAATCTCTCTCCGCCCCCGGCCTCTCTTCTTGTGCCTGCACGCACCTTCTCCAGAGCCCTTTGCAGCTCGGGTACTCAGTGACGGCAGCCGTTTCGAAAATCGATGGCGCTTTCATACGTGCGTTCCAACGACCACCACTCCGAATTAGAGAGCTCGAACAGAGAGCGCTTGTGTGCTGAAGAACGTGCCGCTCCCCCTGAAGAAACATTCCTCTCGTCTTTGCTTTTCTGTTTCTAGGTGCTCGACAACGCCTGACTGCAGACGGCGCAGTCGCAAACGCGCTTTCGTTATTCATGGGCTTGCTGGTGCTGACTGAAAAGGCTTCATTCACCTGCACCGTCTACTACGCTTCTTCTTTCACCATCCCACCTCTAGCGTCATTGGCGAACCTGAGGCGCGGTGCCGGTACGCTTTATAAAGTGTGCGCCACTCCGATGGTTTGCCGTCATTGGCTGTTGAGGCATCCGGTAGGCTGGTTCGACCTTGTGCTCCTCTGGATCGTTGGATGCGTCCTCTTCCTGCATGCTGCACAGGCGCAATCCAGAAGGTTGGGTGCGGTGGGTACTCACCAGCTCGCACCGTCGATGCCACGCGAGGTGTCTATTGTTAGTGAGGCGCTGCCATCTCACTGGGGCTCCCCTTCACGCGTTCAGTGGACTGACAGAGCCGACTCGGTAGACCTCGACAAATTCTCCTCCCAGTCGATGCACTTCGGCAACACAAGGAATTCCACAACCAACTCGACCACTACAACGATTTTTGCGCCAAGCATGAAGACACCACCTGCGCCCCACACTACCACCTCCACGACCACACATGTCCCCCATAACACTACGTCGACTTCAACGACGATACCCACACCTTCACGGTATTCGCCCACCTCCTCCTTGCTCAGCCTCTCTCGATGCCTTCGTGGGCATCGTGGTGGGGTCTGTAGTAGTAGGCACCGCTATAGGCGTCGGCGTCGCCCTCCTCTGCAGGTACGGAGCCTTTTGCTGCTGTAGTGGTGGCAGCCGTCGCGCACGGCACAGCGGTGCCGAGAGTGACGACGGAAGCCTCAACGAGGGTGAGGCGCTGTCGGTGAGGAGTGGGGCGTCTACTTACAGCTTCATCGGCAAGAACGATACCTCCAGTGGCAGAACATCCACGGACACTTCGGAAGGGACGGCTTCATGGCGGGAGACGGACGGTAACCAAGCAGGGTCGGGGAGCTTCTCTGAGTACAGCAGCGCTAGTAGTGAGTCGGAGTGTGGTGGGGGCGGGGCTGCTGGCATTTGTGGGGGGCAGCGATACTCAGGTGTCAAGGGCAACATAGGGGACGCTTTTGATGCCACGCGCGCGCATGGCTACAGATACGAGGATGGAGCCGTGGAAATTTCAATCGCCCGCGTAACGCCCGAAATGGCAAAGGAGGAAGAAGCCTATCGGGTGAATGGTGGCGGCACGCGTCACATCTACGTCAATCCAGAGAATCTGAGGGGCTCCCCTGAAACAGACCTCAGGGATGCAGAGCACAGCCGGAGCCTCGCAAAAACCCGTCGCAGCATGTTGACGGAGGTGAGTGTGAATTGGCTCTACGTTGACAAGTCGGCGCTACTGCAGGCAGCCAACAGCATTCGCTACCATCAAAGCCAAGGCATGTCTGAAGACGAGAGTGTGCTCCTGCACTTGTATCGTCACAGCGCTACCAGCGATCCCGCATTTGGCCCATTCATTGAAGACGCGGCCGACTCGAGCTCCTCCTGAGCTTTTCACCTTGTCTTCTGTAGGTGCGGCCTTCTATACTCTCTATCCTGTTTGTTTCTGTTCGTAGGATTTTGTTTCTGTATTGCTTGGGACGGTGAGGTGATGTGGGGAGGTCTGCAGCCAACGCCTGTGTTGTTACTGTGTAGTGGCACTGTGGCGCTCACGTAAGCCAGTGGATGACAGTAGTTCATGCACCGGCACATCTATATTTATATGTGTTCTCCCGATTGCCTCGAAGTTTTAATTTGTTGTGTCAGCCCTCATTGACGTTCTGTTGAATCGCTGGCATGTTTCTTTTTTTTTTGTTTGTTTGAGCTCACACTGCTGCTATACGAAGAAGGAGCAAATATGGACTGATGCAAATCGTTTGCTGTTTTTCTGCCCTTATTGTTGTTATTACCTCGAGCAGCGAAGGGTCACCTGCTGTATATATATATATATATATATCGATATATTGCTTCATTGATCACTACTGTTTCCAGCTGCTTACCGCTGTCTTTTCAGAAGGGACGCAGCTGCCGAGATGGTGCTGGGTGGAACTCATAGGAGCCAGTTTTCATTTCGCCTATTTTTTCGGGCAGCGCATTGCACCTGAAGTTTCATTCGCCTCATTTTTCTCGGGCCTCTTTGCCATCCCGTTAAATTTGTCGCTGCGTGCCCTCTCTGTACTCGCGTGTGTCATGGGTGCATCTGCGTTCTTTTCCCAGCTGCCCTTTGTGTATGCTCCTGGAGTTTCATGCGGCTGCTCCGCTACCTTTCTTTTATTATTTCTTTCTTGCGCTCGCTTCGCGTACCATCCACTCACTTCTTGTTTGAGCAGGTAATTTGTGCTGCTTCGCAGTGCTTATGCTCTTCTGCATGCCGGTGTGCCGAGCCGCGCTCTCCGTAACCGGCTGCTCACAGGTTCTCCGGCTCTTTCTTTTTTTTTCCTGTTTAGCAGTGCCGGGGCGTGGAGCACATGCCGCGTTTTCTTCTCTCCTCCACGTCCCCTTTCTTTTTTTGGCGTCGTTTTTTTTTTTCTGATCCGTAGCCCAGTTCTTCTTTCATGTGGTGCATGTGCTTTCCAGCAGCAACGGGCCTTGCGACGCTGACCTCACGGAGACCTTCTACGTGGCTTGTGAGCAACACCTTGTGATGCGGAGGTGTGCACCGCGGCTCGCGCCGTAGGATGCGGTGCGTAAGTCAATCCAAGAAGAAAAATAAGGAAGCCCTGCACTTCCTTTTTGTTTTCCAAGTTCGCAGATTCTTCGCCTTTCCGTTTTTCTTTCTATGTGCAACGCCCTGTCCCAGCGACAGAGGTTCCTTAGTCTTGGTGTTCCTAAAGGAGGGGTTGCGGAAGAGCCGCAAGTGACCATCGGTTGCCTTCTTCGGTGGGTACTCGTCAGACAGTCGTGCAGCATTTTTAAATTTCCCTCTTACAGAACCTCATTCGACACATACAGATTTTTTTTTTGTGTGTTGTTGCCCCCCCCCCCTGTTTTCACTGCTTTCATCCCACTCTGTCTCGCGGAGGTTGCGCACAGCGTACGGAAGGAGCGGTGCCTAGCGGCTTTTTTTGGGCAGTGCTGCATCATCCTCTTTTACGTCTCTTCTGCTACCGTGTGGCGTGTGTAACAGGCGCCCTCTGCAGTGTGCTCCTGCTCTTTTGTTGTGTGCTCTCATGTGTACAGGGGGGTGAGTCCCGCCTCCCAAAATCTGCGTGTTTCGCTTCTGCTTCCTTCTGTCTGCCGCCTTTATTTTTTGTCCTTGTTTTTGATCCTCGTGCCGCTAGGTCGTCTGCATTGGGTGTGCAAGGTTCCATGCGCTGCTCTCAGCTTGCTTTGCTTTGTGCGATTCTGATATGCCAAATGAGTGTTCTTTTTTTAAAAAAGTGTTGTGAATGGAGATGCAGTGGTGAACCGCTTGAGCATAGGACACGTCACGCGTATATCCGAGTATCAGCGGTGGGGTAATGTCTCTATTTCCGCGTAGCAGACTTTTATGCGAGCCTCATAGGTGATGAACTCAGCAGACAGGTTCGTTGCCCTAGTCGATGTTGGACCGAATGGATCACACCGGTGCATCAGTTGACGCACAGAGCATTCAAATGCGCTTTCCGTGATGCACGCTGGCTGCTCCGCGGCATGATGTAAAGACCCCTCCAGCTTGTAGTCCCCAGCATGCGTCCTCTTCTTTTCTTTTTTATTTTCTTATTGGATTCATCGTTTCTACTGCGATTTGGTTTCCCCAAGCTGTATGCGGGCGCGCTTAGGGGATCACGTAAGTTTGCCAGAGAGCCTCTAACGTGCGTCCCTCCACGTGTTCACACTGTAAAATAGCCAACGCTTCTTCCGTTCCGTTGCAGTACGGCGGATTCTTCTGCACTTTTCTTTCAAGTAAAAGTCCACGTATATTTGGCAGCCATCATCATCACGGGTGCGTGCCGCAACGCGCAAGCAGTGAGACTCGTAGACGGCTACCGGCATCTCCCTCTACCTTTCCACTGCAAAGAGGATGAATAGCTCATCCTCCACCTGCTGTAGCTTCATGGCTACTCTTCACTGGGAGTGGTGGATGCTTGTTATTATTGGGTTCGTTTCGACTGCGCTGGTCACGACCCTGATTGTGGCAGTTTTTTGCGTCTTCCGGCACTGGTTTCCCTGCCGCAACAACGACTCGACGGACGCCTTCACGCGGTACCCGCATGAGGAGGAGCGTTCTGAGCAGGCTGTGTCAACAGAGCCAAATACAACCGCGCCTTCGAAGAGTTTATCCTCTGAAGACGAATCCAGCGTGGTGGAAGCACCGTCGCGTATCTCCCAGAATGCCGATTTCGGATTGCGCTCCTGCTCCTCCTCAGTGATGAGGAGCACTACGTCGGATTTCGGAGCTACAATTGTGGTAAGTCGACCCCCTGCGCGGGCTCCATTGCTTTCGAAGTTCCACCCGGTATCGGAGGTGGTGACGGATCCATCTTCAGTGCCCACGATGGAGAATGCGTCTTTGTTCGGCCTAGACGGCAAAAGTCGCTCTGCACCGCCGGAGGAGATCTTATCCACTGTGATTAGAAGCGAGAGCCCTAAAGCGCAAATCCGGCGTCAACGCAGCATTGCCTCACACATGGAGTTGGGTCTCTCGCGTGAAGAGAGTGTGCGGCTGCACCTGATGCGGCACCGCGCGACCTCTGATCCGGCGTTTGGCACCTTTTTGAGGTCATCGCGAAGTAAAAAGTGACGGACCCAAAATTTGTGTAAGAACTTTTGTTTGCTTGTTTGCTTTTAGAAATGTACGTGCAGCTCGCCATGTTGGTGCTTTGTGGTGGTGAAGGCGAAAATGAGTCGCCCGCCGTCAGCACCGTTTCCACTTTCGCTCTCTTTACAAATGTGCATACAAATACAGATACATATATAAATGTGTGTATATGCATGTAGAACCTCCTTTTTTTTTTGGTTTTGCGTTATTTTGAATTCTGAATCTAAACCATTTTTATTTTCTTCCTGTGTTGCTTTAGTTTCACTTGTGTGTGTATATTCCTAGATGTGCTTGGTGCAGTAACGTGTGCCACTCGTATGGGGGCTGACAGGCCTGCTCGCGTTGAACGTTCTGGTTGAGGTTTACCAGGAGCGACGGAGCATTCTTTTTCCAGCGCAGGTGTTAACGTTACACGTAATGGAGCATCGGGGGAGAAAGCAGCGTTATTTTTTTGCTTCTGCCTTGCTATGGGGTGGAGAAGTCGAGGGACTTTGTCTCTTCCTTTGCGTGCCATCTGTCATTCGTTTCTAGAACATTCTGCAGCTTTTCTTTAGCGTATAGGTTCATAATTCGTACGTGCTTTGCTTATGTGGATATCTGAGGCACATAATGTGCGAGCTGTTATTATTATTCTCAAATGGGTGTTGCTGTCTCGCTCCGCCTTTGTGCTTAGGACCGCGTATACGCTTTCATTGGGGCGATTGAGTATGCACAGCCATGTGCGTGAATTGGAAACGTGAGAAGCTGGTGATCGATGAAGGCGCCGCAACAACGAAAAATGTGAATTTACATGGTCTTTTGCTACATGGGTCGCTCTTGATCCGACCTCGAAGCTACGTCAACCGTTTTCATTGGCCGTCGTGGCTGGGGACGAAGATGGACGGTGCTCTGCGCCCCAGCCATTTTGTTTTCTTCGCTCTGACTTCACGCAGTGTGCCAGTCGCATTAGATGTGCATCGTCCTCGTTTCATGTGCTCTGCCAATGTAAGATGCCCTCCTCCTCATCACAAGCTGTGCTGGCGCACTGAGTTTCAATTTCTCTTCTCTCATTTTTCAAACTTCATTTCCTCTTTGTATTCCCTCTCTCACGTAGGAAATACTCCCCACACCAGCGCCTATTCTGCGTTTGCCGTTGCGCTAGTAGCTTCACCAGCACCGTGCTGCTGTGCCCAGGGCTTTAGCATCTTTGCACTCCTTTTTTTTTGTTTGTACCATCCATTGCACGAGCACAGAGAGGGAGGGGCAGAGAGGAGCTGCCTACGTAAGGCGCGGAGACAGCAACAGAATCGATACACGGCAGCTTGTGTCTTCTGCATCCTGGGATCTTCTTCCCCCCCTTTCCCCCTTGCTTTCTCTCTCTTTTTTCGCCTGCGTCCACTCGAATCGAGAAGTTCTCTCTAGAGCTGACGGCAGCTCGGTTTACATGGCCGTAGTGTCGACGCTTCACTTTTGTTTTTGTGCTTTCTGCGCGTGCGTGTGTCATCGCTTGAGCCTTTGTACTCGCTTACCAGAGTATTCAATCCTTTGTCCCTGCACACTGCTTTTTTTTTTTCTGTTTGACGCGGCTGCCCAGTCTTGTCAGCGTGTGTGTGCTTTACCTCTCTAGACGTAAAACGCATTCAAGCCTTGCTGTCGAGCTCTTGCTGTGCGCTTACCACCCTCGTTAAATTCCCCCCCCCCTTTGCTGTGCTTCAAGACGGCATTGTAGGTATTCGCTTATAGGTGGAGGCTGTCGACAGAGACGCCGAGAGTCCTATCTGGAGTTTGCATTTAAACAGGGAGAGGCGACACCGCGTGAGGTGCTGCACACCTGAGCTTTTAGCCATTCTTCGACGCTTTTACGGTGCGCCTACATCCATCAGGAGATAAGGACAGGGCTTCCCCACGTTCTGGCTACGACGGCAAGGGCCCCTGGAAGTCCCTGTAGCCGCTCCTTACCTTTGTTTCATGCATTGCCTTCATAATTTAAATCTCACGGTGCCCTGGCATAGCAGCATACCCGTTCAAGACAATCGAAAGTCCACCCACAAATAGAAATGAAGAAATTCTTCGGATTCTGCGGCGTAAGTCGCGTTGCCGACGGCCACATTTCAAACTGCAGTGACGCACCAGTGCCTCGGGTGAAGAAGTCGCTCTCCCTCTCTCAAGAGTGCTCGCCCACGGCGACGGAGTTTGCCCGCGCCACGCGGCGCTCTTCCATGCTGAATCGCACACAAGCTTCTGATTCGCGACGAAAGCATGCAACGGATCGTCGGCCTTCCCACCCACATGCGGGACTCCACCGCCCGCACTCGCGCACTTCTATCGGGGGCAAACACCGACAGCACGCGTGCGAGCGGCGTCCCACCAACTCCGCTGCTCCTTCGACAAACACAAAAGCTGTTAGCCTACAGACGGCGTCGGAGGAGGTGTCGGACAACGAAACGCCTGCGCTGCTGCCTCCCTCTGAGACACGGTGCCCACCCCGAGCACGTAGGGCGGTGAGGCGGGAAACAGGCGAAGACGGCGTGGAAGGCTCGGCCGTGCATCGGCCAAAGAAGCATTCGCACACGAAGCGCCGTGATTTAGAGCGAAGGAAGGCAGATGCCCCAGCAAAAGCCCGTGATTCGTCGAGTTCACTCGAGTCTTCGCAGGCGATTTCGCCTCTGGAACTGACTGCTCCACCCGACCCGTTGCTCTACACGGACCGTGGGCAACAGTGCTCTGCGCCGTTCAAAGCGGGGACAGAAAATGCCACGTCAACGGTGATGGCGGCAGCACTGGGATCCGGTGCTAAGGGCAATACGGCACATTCTGAAACGAAGGGGGTCACCAAACTAGCCACCACGCAGCAGGCCACCACCACCACCCCTCCTCCTGTATCGCCGGCTTCCCGCGCACCGACGTCCGCCTTGTCTGGGCTGAACTCCACTGGCGGTAGCAACCAGCTCTCCCCAGGGTGGGTGGCCACCGACCATCTCATAACCCCTGCTGTGGATGATCAGCTGGGCGAGTCAACCAACCTGGAAGAGATGATGCAATACAACATCGAATACAGCGACGGCTATGCCATGTTCTTAGTAGAATCTGCCTGCAGAAGCAAGAGCGAAACGTCGGCGTCTGTTGCTGCTGCGTGTGAGGAGCCGCCCTCCCCCTCCTGCACTCCATTAAAGAACGTGCAGTCCTTTAGCAGACGAAATCGTAGAGGGTCCTTTGTGTCGTTCCATGGTGAAATACGGTTGACATAGGCTGCGCGCGTAGCAGGTGCTTTATAATTCTTTTATTTTTACGGTTTTACTTCTTCAAGCGAAATCCTTCCCTTATTGGCGGCGCTTGCCCTTTTTCATGTGAACAGCTCGCTCATGTTTCCTTCTCTCCTTTACGCTATTTTTGTTTCTTATCCATGCTGCATATACACTAGTCTTTCAACTGCTTTATTGTTTCGTGCTGTAGTTCCTTCTGGGTTCGACAACGTTGGTTGCAGAAGATCAGCGTCTCTGTTGATGTAACGTATGCATTTCTTGCACACGCTGCCTGCTGCCCCCCCCCCCCCCCC
>LJSK01000211.1:0-28675 GCA_001299535.1 Leptomonas seymouri
GGGGGGGGGGCACAGTCTGTGGTGGAAGGCAAGCGGGCGAGCGTGGGTTCAGCAAAGTAATAGTAAGAATAATACGGGCAACGCAGCGTAGAGGGAAGGGCGCAAGAGGAAGAAGAGGAAGAGGCGTCGACGTCACAACGTGCGAAGGCTAATGAGGCACTTTCTAGTTGAAAAACAGCGGTGGCGAGCGCAGCAAGGGGCAGCTCAGCAAAGCGCTCCGGAGCTCCTTACAGTTGCCTACATGCACACAAGCACCGACGTAACTCCTACGTGTCATGCGGACACGCGAAAGGCAAAACAAAGCACAGCGAAGCAACCACAAACAGATATGGCACGTCAAGGCACTCGTCCTCTAGACTTTGATAAGACCGCATCTCCTTGTATGTCAATGATAGGCTTACAGTTACTGTACAGATGGGCTCTGTGCACACAAGGAGCCTAGTGACCATCACATCGCATGCCTCTCAGCCCTCTCTTAGAAACGTGAAGAGAACAAGGTACAACGCTTGCCCTCACGGAGTGGCAGGTGACTGTGCCCTCGCGTCTTCCTCCTCGGCGAGGCGCTGCACCGCCGACCACACCTCCTGGATCTGCCGCCACGCCTCAGTGGGGCGCGCGAGGTCGATTTCATAGTGCTGCACTGAGGCCGACCCCGCGTCGCCGCCGGCAGAGGTGCGCAGGCGATCCTCCTCGCGACTGTTCTTCCCTCGAACGGCTTCCAGCAACTCGTCCACGCTGTGGTAGCCGCAAAGGTACATCGCCGTCGCCACGGTAGCGCCGAATCCGAGTAAAGCATACACAGTGCCCCACAGCAGCGCGCGATAGGCCAACAGCAGGTGCTGCCGCTGCGGGCGCTGGCTCTCCGCAGCTCCTACCTCTTTCGGTGGCCCAAACAACAGATCCTCGAGGGGATCCGTCGTCTTCTGAAAAATGGCCGACATGGGCGCCGTACCGTCCGCACTATTCATGCCTCTGTCTCCAGCCAGATCGGAAGTTTCAGCGGACTTTGACAGTTGCGTGGCGATGCATTCTGGGCGGACGTAACGCCGCTCCAGCTCAAGCGCCTCCGGCAGCTGTGCCCGCAGCTCGCGAAGCGTCGGGATCATCTGACTGACCTCCTTCGCGCTCGGTACATTGGTTTCGTTTACCTGCGCGGGAGTGAGCCTGAATTTAGTGGCGCTGTGGAACGCTGTGCGCGCTGAAGACGTCTGCTCGGACGCCGGCAAGGTGGGCCCAGCCGTAGTGGACGCATGCCGACGACCACTGGTTCCTCCTGCAACAAGCCCGCGGCGCACATTGCCAGTGGACGCTAGCGTTCTACTACGCATCAACTCGCGCAGCATGAAAGCTTCTACCGCGGACATATACTGCAACGTGATGGGATGCGTCAAGAACTGTGCACGGCAAAGAGAAGGAAATGTGTTGAATCCGCCGATGACGACAAGAGATGGGGGCCCCGCACCGCCAGGAGACGAGGCGCTGATAAAATAATCTGTGAAGAAGTGAAAGTGGGACAGCCACGTCACATACGTGCTGGAAACTGCGAAGGAAGCAAGGAATAAGACCTCTGTGAGTATCAGGCAAGCACGGCCGCTGTAAAGCGCTGCAAATGAAAGAGAGGGGGAGGGGGCCTTGAACTGTAGCGCAAATCAACGCCGCAGAGAGAAACACACAACAAGGACAACGAAAAAAAAAAAAGAGAGAGCGTCACTTCTCAATCGCAACAGCGATGAATGGCGCGCGTGGCACCTCCGTGTCGACGGCACACCAGTCAACCGAAGCGATGCACGTGCACGGCAACTGTCCGCCGTAAGCAACGAGCGCGCCTTGTGCAAAAGGCAGTGAAGCCCATGCAAGAAGGACGCGCTCTGAGTGGCCAACGATAATGGTGAACTCATCGCAGAAATTTTTTGTTTCGCGTGTCTCATCACGTGCTTCGCTACATTTCGCTCGGCAAAGTTATCGTCAGGGGCCTGATATGCATAGAAGCGCGCTCTCCCAGCCGTCATCGCCGGTGCCTGCACGTGAAACGCGGGGGGCTCACGGGTTAGCACCAAATGTGCTTCGAAAGAAGCGCGTCCATTCATCACAGAACCTCGGCGATTGTTTCCGCAGATTACTCCATTGCAAGACCAACGAGAACCACCACCTGCAATGCCCAGTCGTGGGTCCTTCGGCATGCGGATAGCGTTAAAACCGGGCATCCACAACAACAGATGAGGGAGAGCAGGGGGAGATACGGTGCTGACCAGGCAGCTACAAATTATTGTTATAGACGATTGCCCTCGTCTTGAGCAGACAGGAGGCAAACGCCTTCCCACCAGCAGGAGAGAGGTGGAAGCAGTCGTCAAACAGGTTTGCTTCAGCGTCAATGCCAAAGGTGCCGTCCCCCAAGGGGGGTCGTCCGCCGCTCAACACCTCGAAGTAGCAGTTACGGTACACCGCAGACGCAGCATCGTCGGCCGAGTACGTTCCATTCTGCCCACGAATCGCCGCCGCTAAGCTCATCTCGAGGGTGGCGGCGAGAGAGCTGAACACGTTGTAGTCCCTGCACCCTAACAGGCATCCGGTGGTGCGTAACGCATCCGTGGATGCTCTGCAGAATGCAAGAGAATCACGCATATCGGAGACGGCCTTCGTCACAGCGTTTTCAGTGGTCAAGGTGAGCTTCCCTGCGCTTGAGGGAGCGCTTTCGAAGTTATTAGGGATACGCTTCGATGGTGCGTACAATTTGAATTGCCGAGACGGGGGTGGTACGTAGAGGTAGACGTGGCGCACCTCGTTCACGTACCTCAACAACCGCTTGTTTGTGGAGATGTAACGAGTTACCGCCCCCGCAACCCAATTGTAGCCCACACCTACAGACGTAAGAGAGGGCTCCGGAGTCTCCCACACAGCCCGCACGCTGGCCAGCGGCGACAGCATGGTGTAGACGACAAGGACGATGGCATCGCACTTCGCATTTGCCGCGGTGTTCTTCTTCCGTCGCGTCACCGCCGCGTCGAGCATGTGGTACAAGTTAGGAAAGTATACCTGCAGTTGCTTTGGATTGTTGAGTCTGCTGGTTGGCAGCTCCGCCTCCACCGCCTCCACCCAGTTACGGTACTGTGACGGGCGGCCACCCTCATACATTCGAAGACGGATGACATCGTTCGCTACAGTGTACCGCGTCGTGTTGCGGGGTATTTTCCTTATGGTCTGCAGGGTCCTTGAAAGCTTGTAGTACTCGTCCACTGCATAAAAGTCTTGGTAGCGATCATAACGGAAGTCGATATTCACCGTTTGGTTAGCAAACGTAGGAGTAAACGAGGTCGCGTTAATCCGCTCGCGTAGTTCTTCGGCCATGTAGGCGCTGACAGCGCGACCACGCTCAGACACAAGTGATGGCCCCACTTCGACAATGGATAACAACACCTCCGCCGTTCCACGGAACCTGCAACTGGGATTCTGTGAAACCGCCGTGGGCACAGAAACCCGTTCACGGCAACATGCGTGATTGCAGTGGTACGGTGTGCTTCCGGTGCAATATGTTTGACGACCGTTCTTGCTGCACTGCAGCTGGTCCGCTATGAGGCAGAGGGCAAAGACGCCAGCCATCAGGAGCACCACGACGCGCCTGGTCATCCACGGTGCTTCGTTGATGATCATCCTTGTCCCTTTGCTTCTCTGAATTAGTATTGTATTGGGTGTGCACGCGTGCTACCCTCGCTGTCCTTGTCACCCTTTTGCCTCTTCTTTTCCTTGATCACAGAAGTAGGCACGAAGCCTCGCTTTAGATCCCAACAAGAAGCAGCTCAAAAATCAGCCGCATCTGTCCACACACGCACATACACACACAGACTCCTACAGAACGCTTTGCTCAGCCGCCTCCCTCTTCCGTAGCGTCCGAGGCAGTGAAAATGCTAAGTAAAACTGGCAGTGAGGCAAGCGCGAGCAGCAGATGCATCAATCACCGCAGCAACTTCACTTTTCTGTCAAGTTTCGGAAAGAGGCACCAACGGCAACAAGGAGAGAAGATTTGGTGGAAAAAACGCTTGCGTTTCCGTCACCGGCGCAGCGCACAGCACGCGCTTAACAATTTTAAAAACGAAAGCGTTGGGCCTGCTCCGGTCGATTACGCCTCTTTCGAAAATTACCCCCAGCACGGCTACAAGACGTCGCGCACTTCCCACATTAATCGCGTTATCCAAAAGAAGAATTATAAGAGGGCAAAGGCAGCACCGGCGAGCGCCAAACGAGGCGGAGCCACAAGAGCAGAAAATAATGATAATGCTAAAAGGTCCGCGTGAAGCAGCGGAAAGCCCGGGCTTTACGCAAACCAGAGAGTTGCTTGGTAAGCCACCAAGGATAATAACAGGGGGACAGCGTGGAAGTACGCTGCAGCAAGTATGTAAAAGAAATAACGAGTAATAGATGATGCGCCGGCGTGTATGGCCGACTAATAGCGCCCAGTTGAACAACAGCAACAGCAACAAAAAGAGAGGAGAAACAGTTCTCAGAGAATGATGATTTAGGAGTACGAAGAAACTTCCCTGTTGCTTGTCGACCTATAAGCAACGACAGCATAAGCTGATTTAAGATACGCTTCTTGCCTTGTCACGTACAGCACGCAATGCACAAGCTCGCACCGCTTGAAGTTCCAACAGCTAAAGTGATTCCCGGGCATCAAAGCGACGTGGGGAGAGACGACATGTAAATGCATATTGATGTTATTGTTACATATGAGGTCGTTGAGGGGGCAAGAAGTTATGCATGAAAACGCGAAAGGAGCCAGGAACAACGAAGGAGGACGCGAAGGAGAAGAAGTATTAATCTCAGCTGCCGGAGAGCATGCACGCAAAGAGAGCGACGATGGGGCACAGCGAAGAACACGCAGGCACACCGCTCTATATATACACTCCTTTTCCACTGACCTCTCTGCGCCTGAACCCACTTTACGAGAAGCAGCAGTTGTGAACGAACATACATGCACCACCACCCAGTGCGAGCTAAAGCAAATACAAACGTTTAAATGTGGCTCACTTTTCCTTTCCCAAAAATAAGCAAAGGAATGCCGACACAAAACAGAGCAGGATTACACAAGCGAAAAGGCTGTTGCATGCCCCAATTGTCGTGCTGCCTCGCCGCGTATTGCTCGCTCCATTTGTTTTTCGTTGGGTAGTGGTGGTGGTGGGGAGTACGTGCAGGTCGTTGTTTGCGGTTCGCTTGATTGTCTGTGTTGTTGTTGTTTTTTCTCGCTTTACTACTTTGTGACTTGCACTGCTGACATGGAGCAACAGGGAGAGAAGTCTCCGTCTCTTTCATAAAAGGAAAAGGAAAAGCCGCCCCTTTGCCTCTTCTCCGCGCGCGTGACCACACACGGCAGCCGCTTCATCCTCCCAATATCCGTCTACACATATAGATAGATATGTACGTATAGATAGATATTCCTTGTTTGCTTGTTTTCATCGTTTCGATTTCTGTTGGCCCACACGGCACTTCACCGTCGCCCCTCCACTGCTCGAGGGCACTGCATCGTTGTTGTTGTTTCTGCTAAGCAGCGGACCCGTAGCCCTTCCTGAACGGCGCAAAGGAGCCCACGGCAGAGAGGGGGGGAGGGGGATCCGCCCACCGTATTTGTACAGGGAGCACACACACCCTCACAAGCGAAAAAAGGAAACTCACAGAGGACGACGAGGTCTATCATCCAGCAGCAACAGGAAACAAGAGAATACAACAAACAACAGGATAGACAGGATGTTAACAGAAGTGCCGCGCACACGTGAAGACTCACAGCCGAGGTCCCTCTAAGCAGAAAAGTGGGGCGCTGTAGCGCAGCCTACGCGCCGGAGGCGCGCATGACTGGCGCGCTCCCTTCCTTCCTCTCGTTTTTCGAAGCACTGCCAGGTCTGCCACTCCACTCACACAAAGAAAAAAGAAGGAAGAGTTGGTACTTCGCGCTATCAGCCACCCGCCCACCCAGGGTGCCTTCTAAAGTCTCGCCCTGTACGATAGCGCTCGCGGATGAACTCTGACGCTGCCTCACCACCCATCCGTAGATCCCTCTACGTATCTCCGCTTCTACCCCTCAAGTGCTGTTCAACGTTCGACGCGTCGAGCGTCTAAACACTTTATTCAATACACCCTACAAGCGACAGCCGATGAATCGACGGGATAGAGATAAACGATAAAGCGTGATGTTCCCCTGCCTCTGTGCGGTCCACGCAGCTACTGCTGGCACCCGCAGGGATCTGCACCTCGCAACGACAACAACAAAGCAACAAGAAAAGACTGACTAGAATATTTAGGGCCGCTGCATTGCTCCGCCCCTCAGCACCTCCACCTCCGCGCACACACACACAACAAATCCAGGTGCTTCTTAATGTCTCTGGATCCGTGTGTGTGTGTGTGTGTGTGTGTGTGTGTGTGTGTGTGCGTAATAAGTCCGTGCGTACCTTAGGGCACCCCTCTACGAGAAGAGCATCAGGAAGGCCAGCATCAGGGCAAAGAGGCCGATAGCCTCGGTCAGGGCAAAGCCCAAGATGGCGTAGTTGAAGAGCATCTTCGTCAGGTTCGGCTGGCGAGCGCAGGCGATCAGCAGGGAGCCAAAGATCGTACCAATACCCATACCCACACCAGCCAGCGCGATGGCCGCCAGGCCGGTGCCGACGTAGTGCAGGCCCTGGACCGAGATGGCCACGGTGGAGGCCTTGCGGGGGCACACGACCAGCGCGCTAGAAGCGGCAGCCGCACGACGGGCGGCGGGCTGAGCGAGGGCACGGCGCATCATCTTGACAAAAAGAAATTTAGATCCTTTTGGGGGGGTCTGGCTAGTAAAACAAGCAAAGATGTGGTCTTTGCAGAGGCGCTCACGAAAGGCAATGGAAAATGGGTAGGTTGCAGCTGGTGAAGGCTGATGTGTGTTTGAGGGGGGGGGGTGAGGGGGAGAGAGAAATATGCAGAAAAATGGGAAGGTCTGTGCACATCGAACATCGAGAACTATAGGAGTTAAAGGCGGCTCCTCTTTCGTTGGAGACTGCGCTGAGAGTGCTCCCCCCACAAACTCCGCCCCCGCGAACTCCTGGATGTACTGCCTCCCGTAGCGTTCAAACAACAATAGCACGCTTTGTTGGTATCGGTGTACATGAGCGGTGATCACAACGTCGCTCACACCGCAGAACTCAGTCACCACATTAGTGTCTAGCACCGCCGTCAAGCGCGCGACTGAAAGGGCAACCTCTAACACAAGACATACGGCGCAAGACGCCCAAAACTCACGTCTTATGGCTGCTTATAGTTCAAGGTGCTTAGCAGGTTTGTAAGGGACTTCATAATGTTAGCCGTCTTATTGCCTTATGTAGCCTTAGCGCATTGCATTCAAGTTACGCATTGGTGTTGTTGCTGTCAAGCGCTCAGCGCGCCACCACACCCAGAGGGGGGGGGGGCGGAAGCGTGGATCACAGCCCGGCGGTCTCCAAAGTTTAAAGAAATGGAGAAAAAGGAATGGCCGTCATCGCCGTGACCAGCGCTTACGATAACAGAGCAGCAAAAACGTTCATAACCCTCGCTACGTGCGGCGACGTGGAAGGCACGTCCTCGTCTCCAAGCCACTCCAGCAGCATCTCCTGCGGCGAGCGCGCCTCTCCTGCCTCCTCGCCCAACCCATCCGCCCCGTGCTCTGCCCCGAGGGTAGTGCAGGAGGCCGTCACAGACATCGCCACGCTCTCTAGCGCGCGCTGCACCATCCCTCGGTCCTCTGCTGAGAGCGAGTGGGGTGTGACTGTGCTCAAAGTGTCCAAGAGCTGTGCCACAGCACGACTGACCATTACACTGGGCGAGACATCCAGCAGAAGCACTAGTTGCTCCAGCAGGGTGGAGAACGTTGCCTGCGGCCCACCAGGCATCTGCGCGGCTGCGTGCACCTCCGCCACCAGCTGCTGCTGCTCCTCTGTGGAACAGGCCGAAGCCACGCTCAGTGCCAACGCCAACGCCAAGGGCAGGGTGTGCTGATCGGCCTGAACATCAGCGGAGGTCAGCAGAGCATGCACACCGTGTCGCAACAACGCTACGCGAAGAGGGCCGCTACTCATACGGGCCACTGTCGTCAGCAGCGCTGTCACCGCTCCGCAGAGCTCCGAAGACGGGCAGTCGCGCACGACACCAACCCATGCATCGACATCCTCTGCCGCCACGACGCCCTCAACAGTGTCTTGACGGAGCAGCAGCAAGCTGTACACCACCCGGAACACGAGAGGCAGGAGACCGAAATCGCGATGGGTGTGCTGCAGGGAAACGGGCAACGCTTGTGCTGCCGCAGCGAGGTTGAAGGTGTGCGAAGACTGCACCATCGTCAGGAACAGCTCCCATGCGTTGTCCTCTGCCCATGCGGTGGCGGGGCGAGTGGGCAAGGTGCAGGGCTGAACAATGGTGGAGAATAGGGACCAGATGGCGGTATCGCTGCTGCACTGCCGGACGCTGCTGCCGAGGCAGTCTAGCAGCATACTTAAGGAACCGAGGGAATCCTCAGCGTCCTCCGCTTCGTCGTCGTCGCTTCCGACACGTAAGCCCGTCGATCCGGCAGCGTTTGCCTTTGCTCTCTGGGTCTCGTAGGATTCGATGATGGCCTGCGCGGGTGGAGTAAACAGTTGCACGAGGACCTCACCATGCTCTTGCACCGCCCCTTTCTCCGTCAGCACATGCACAAGAGCCGCCAGCTCCTTCACGGTGGTCGGGCTGCGCACAGCCGTGAGCAACATTTCTATTGTCTGAAGCACCGTCGTCACGAGTGTCGGCGGCATATCCGGCAGCGTGAAGTTGTTATCGGAGATGAAGTTCTCGGTGGACTTCAACGACACGAGCACAAGAACCACGTTGTGTGTGTGCACGGCGTGCTGCAGCACCGCCTCCAACACTGTCAAGACCGCGTGACGGTCGCGGGTGTCCGTAACGGACTCACACCACATCCCCACCAGCCAGACCACACGGCGCGCTATGAAAGGCGAAGTCTGCGCGAGGGTGTCAGGTTGAAGCAGTGGCAGCAGCTTCTCGCGCAAGAACCCCAAGTACGAAGCGTTGTCCTCGGAAGCCATGGTGTAGTAACCGATGCCGATAGCGTGCAGGGCTGCCGTAATGGGGCTAACCTCGCCGTTCTGTAGAAGTTGGTTCACCACCACCCACGTCACCCCCAAGGCACAAGCGGCGCAGCCCGTGGAGCCAGTAAAGGCGAGAAACAGCTGCTCCGCGCAACTCATCATCGACGCCTCATCGTCCATATCCACGTCCAATTCCGCGGCTGCCCGCTCCGGCTGCTGCAGCCACGCTGCAAGCGCCGCTGGCGAAGTATCATCCGCCAAGTAAGTGGTGATGACGTGCTGCAGAAAAGGTGGAAAGGACGATGAAGATGCAGTGAAATTGTGTAGGCACTGCGCGATGAACGGATCGCCGTCCTCGGCGCTCAGGAGGGCGGTGAAGAGACGCAGCGCACGGCACACAGCCTTCTCCGACACGACTGCCTCTACGGGACTCCTGATGATCGCAGCGAGAAGCGCGAAAAGGGACTGCGGCGGCGCCGCTGAGGCTGCAGCAGTGGACAAAGATGGCATCCCCTCAGCCATTCCCGCCACTGCGGACGCGTCACTCCCTCCAGTGGGCGTCTCCGCGAAGAAAAACTCGCTGCCGAGCTCCTGCAGTCTACCAGGGAAGTACACGACAGTGGCCTCTGTCGTCTTCAGCGCGTACTCAAGCAAACGCAGACGCCGCTCCGCCTCCGCCGGATTTGCCACGTCTTGACCGAGGCCCTCTGCTAATCGCCAAGTGGTGTCCAACAAAAAACAGCAGAAGGCTGGATGGAATACTGCCCGACCGAAGGTGCGCAGGCTGCACTTCAGCAGGTACAGACACATGTCGTAGTGCGCCAGCATCGCCGCCGCATCCGGCAGCAATGCGAAAACGCTAGAGATGGGCGCCACCATGGCCTGAGACACATCCTCGAACACGTGCCCGATGCGGCTGCCTTGCATCTCCTTTAAAAGAAGATGCGCCATGAGGAGCATGCAGCACGCGCGATCGTAGGCCTGCGACCGCGCTGCGCTCTCCAGCGCCGCCACGTAGCGTGTGACGACGTGCTGGACGAGCGGCGGCATCCCGCCCACCTGCGCTTTCCGAGAGCCTCGTCTGGCCATGAGCGCGACGATGGAGCCCACCTTGCGGGCTAGCAGCAGGGAGGGAAAGGGCTGCGACGTCGCCAGCTCCACGTAGAGCGCGGTAAAACGCTCCTGGGACGCCGGCGACACGCCGCTGTGCCAGGACTCATCGAGGAAGGCGAGGACCAAAGCGCAGAGGAAGAAGCGCAACTCGGGCGTCAGATGGGGGGAGGCGATGCCTTCGTATGTGTGCTGAAGAAAGGCGTCGGGCTGCTCGGACTGCAGCTGCCGCAGCTGCGCAGCTGCAGCCTTACGCGTATTGTTGTCCGTTGAGCTCCGCAGAACCTCAAACAGGGAATCCATCGCTCTGGTGTTCTCCTGCGGTGGCGCAACAAGGCAAAATAGAGGCTGAAGCTGCTCGCTGTAATCCTGCCTATGAAGCGCTGTTGTTGTGGCTATTGTTCTTCTCTTTTTGAAAATGCTTCCTCCAGATGAGCTAGCTTACTGAGACTCAGGGAAAAGGAAGACGCATCATGTACTTCGTGCAGTTGTGCGAAGTCTCGTTCGCACGAAAAAAAAAGGGGGGGTAAGAGGGCGGAGAGGTTCCATCACAGCTGAACAGAGCGCAAGGAGAATGGGGCGGGGGAGGGAGAAGGAAAAAGAAAAACGACGACCGCACGCACAGAGAAGAACGTGCATAAGGCGGCTTCATTCTCCCTTTAAACTTTAGGCAGCGAGGGTGATGCGTGCGGCCATTCGTTTGTTTCTTCGCCCCCCCCCCACGCCTAGCTAACGGCAGGTGATTCGTGTTTCACCCATCGTGGCGCACTCGCTCGGGCACCATGAGAGACAAAGGCGCTATCCCTCTGCGTGGGGTGGCTCCTCAAGGTTGGCTTTCTATTTTCATGTGGGCCTCGTGTGAGGGGCGGTCATTAGCAGGACTGCAGAAGCTGCGGGAAATCGCGACGGCAGCCTCTCCGACAAGACAAGTCAGTAGCGTGAGCAAGCAGCACACGCCATACGTCAAAACACATGGAATTCATGCAGGTTAAAAGAGGTTCCCCATGGCGTTGTCCACCTCCTGCGTCAGCCGCAGCATCATCTCTTGATTCTGAACATCTAGTGGCACGAAGCCCACCATGCCGTAACCCTCAACCACTTCCATCAGCAACCGAGTATAGCGATACATACGCCCGCCCTCCTTCTGCAGGTCGAGCTGCGCCAGCCTCGCATCCTCCTCACGCTCCTCCGGTGTCAGTCGCGGGACTGGGTAGGCGCTTGTCACAAAATGTGTTGCCATCCGATGCTCGTTACGCCGTCGCTGCAACTGACGCTTCCACAGCCGATCAAAGCTCTCGGAGAGCATCGAGGAGGCATTAAGAAAGGTTTCGCCCTCATCGCCGGCGTCCTCAAAAACCTCGGCCCGTACGGTGTCCCATTTACTCAGCACATTCACGTGCGGCAGCTCGTGATCAATCATCGTGGTGAGAGACAGCACGCACGACGAGACGTACGTAGACATGTCACGCGTGGCAATTCCCGCATCCACCAGGTGCACTGTGCAGAGGCTACATTGCAGTCGCTTTTGCAAAGCCCGCGTGATCGCCGGCATGACTTGCGCGTCAAGGTAGAACTCCACCTGCCCTGGGCAGTCAATAAGAAGGTACGGCGCACGTAGCGTCCGGCCACCACTGCCGCCACCTGAACGGGAGAGTGACGCGGCAGACGAACCGGCTGCGGCTGTGTTCAACTCCGTAGCCAAGACTTCCTGCAACCGTCGCTCGACTGCTTCCTCCACTTTATCGATGATCCAATCGACGTTGGCCTGCATAAGAGCGGCGCAGAAGAGATAGGTGCCGTTGGGGCCCAACTGCTCATCGCGCATCACGCGCCCGTGGTCGACAAGTTCGCGAATGTCGATGTCGCAAGGGTAGGGGAAGACGTCCTCGTTGGCTGGGTCAAGGTTTAGCAGCACCACCGGGCGTGTGGGATCGTAGACGCTGAGAAATTGGCGCTTTCCTTCGCAGTAAGTGGTCTTGCCACTGCCCGGCGGGCCGCAGATGAGCTCCCCAAACATGCGAATAAAGAGAAGCCCACCTCAAAGGATGCGGCGGCCGTCGTCTCTGATCGTCGACACTGTCCGTGAGAACTTCCTCTGGTCGCGCTGCGAGTGAGAGAGCGATGATCTCGCAATACGCATAAGTGAAAGCAGCCTCGTGGAGAGAGCAGGCAGCGGAAGAGGTGGAAGGATAACGAGTAAAGGTTGTTGTATGTAGTTTGCGTGCTGATGGTAGTGGGGGAGCTTGAACCTATATCGTTGCTCAGGAAGACGGCGGCACGCGAGGCGAAGTTTGCATACACAAGAAACTCTTTCCAACTTCCCCTCTGTGTACGCCATGCAAAGAGCAACTTCTTCTTTAAGTATGCGGTTCAGTGAACCCACATACAACAGCACAGCCAGGCGCACGTATCAATGCGCAAGCCCTTAGCAAAGCTTGAAGCCGCATGAGCGCTGCTGTGTTTCGTCGATCATCCATGTCCCTTTCCTATTTACGTCTTATCCAAACTGGTTATGCTCGCTCACACACAGCACTCAGCAGCCTTCCCGTGAAGGCTGCCGCATCGTTCCACGCATAAAGGAAGGCAAAGCGAGAAGGGAGAACAAAGAAAAGAAAGAAAAAGAAAGGGCTTCTCATCGTAGACGAGGCCACGGAGGTGTGCCACCAGCACCATCTAGAGAACACCGCCCATGTAGAGGTTGGTGGCCTGATCCCACATATTCTGTGGGAGGTGAGAGCTGCGCACCGCCTCGCGTGAGACACTCCGCCAGTCCCGCGCACTGCGGAGTGACTTTACGAAAAACTGGAGGAGCTGCTGCTCCATTGCAGTCGGCGACGCTTTCATATCGAGCAACGGGCTCAGCGCTTCCGCCGCCTTCTGAAACTGCGGCACGACGCGCGTGGCGAAGAGTGTTGCGGCTCGTGCGCAGTTCGTGCCCGGGCGGATTGGGTTTACGATGAACAGATCATTCGCCGGTGCTTTTGCAAACGTCTTGTTCTGGACGTAGTCAATTCCCTGCCGCTTGAAGTCGAACTCCGTACCGTAGTACTGAAGAAGGCCTACGAGCAGCGCAGCGATGCTGTGACGCAGCTCCGGCGTATAGCGTGCAGGCACACAGTGCTTCAGGTACCAGAGCACCAGCATCGAGACTGGAAAGGAGCCGAGGCCGCCGACGCTCGGGTCGTCCAAGCCGCAGTGATTCACCAAGGCCTTTACGATGACAATGAGCGGCCGCGCCAGCTCGTTGCCAGGCTCGCAGAAGAGCTCGCACAGGTAGTTGGACGACACGCAGCCATCCTTCTCAAAAGAGAGGTCTACCTTGACGTTTTCAGCGCGGTGCCGGCACTTCACAATGGGCACTTTCGCATGCACGATGCACGTCACGCTTGTGAAAGACGGATGGCGGCGCATACGATCTGCCGAGGTGCGGATGCCGGTCGCCAAGGCCGCCCGCGCAGCCCGCTGCGGCAGCGAGCTCGTCGCCGCAGAAGCCATATTTAAAAGCGCGTTGTTGAGACTTGCCGACATGGCGGCCGCAACCTGTGGATCGCTGCTGCGCATCATCACGCAGTCCACGTCACTCGCTGGGATGACTAGGCCTGTGCAGAGGCTACCATAGATCTGGATGTCTAAGCCCGTGCGTTTCAGTGCCTCTCGCACTTCCTCAATCACACGAAGCTTGCCGTCGCGCTCGTCGGAAGTCGGAGAGAGGGCGTAGAGCAGCTCGATGAGCTTTGCATCCAGTGGAAAGACGATCTTGGCTGCCGATGTGGCCGGCAGCAGAGACTGCACCGCGTCCGAAGAGGTGAACAGAGGTGAAGACGACGGCGAAGAAGGCGCCATGACGGAAGCACCATCGTCGTTCGCGCTGGCGGTTTCAGTGCGGGTGCGATACCGCACAGGGCCGTGCGGGTCGCCGCTGTCGCTGTCGCTGTCCTCCTCAACTCTGTCATGGCGGCGGCGTCGCCGACTCGTGCCACTGTGATTGCCGTTACTGCCGTCCCTCTGCAGCACTGGCGGCGACGACGTTCGGCGCAAGGCGTGTGTGTGCTTCTGCGGCTCATGCCGACTGCTTTGATGGTGATGATGAACGGGCTGCTTGCCCGGGTGGCGCTGCGAGGGATACGACGACGCGCCCTCGGCCCCAGCAACAGAGCGCACGCCTACTCCCCCACCACCACCGTCGCGCCGGCGACGGCCCTGCCCATAGCTGTGCTGCATTTCGCTTTGTCGAAAAAAAGGATATGTCGGCGCAGACGAGTGGAGGTTGCCGCCTACACGAGGGTCAGAAGGGCAGGAGCTCCTTGGATGATGCACGATTGAACGGTCTACCGCAAGTTGAAGGGATGCAAACCTCTCCGGGTCCATGCGCGATGCTCACGTATATAACGCGCAAGAGCCACTTCAGGCGATCTTACTTCCTTTTTCTTTTTCTTTTCGCTCCGGCCTTCACGTCTCGTTCCTGAACGAAGTGGGGTGAGGGGGTGAATGGAAGCACCAGTGCGGCTTGACGGCAAGCGGCAAACACGTCAAGCCGGCTGCTTTCCCTGTTGCTTGTTCGCCGAGTGCGCGACGGAGACGGCGCCCGCACAGGGTCAAGCGCACGTACAACAGAGAAGAACACCAAGCAGCGGAAGAAACAAAAAAAAAGGGAAAAAAAAGACAAAAGGAAGACGAGAACAGTGCGGCTTTCATCCGGAACACGGGCGACAGCGCGTCGACCTCGGCAAAGCTCTGTCAGGAGGAGTATCACACGCAGGGCGTCCACCATAGCTTCTTATTGGAAGAATTCAATAGCACCGCATTTGCTGGATACAACGTAAAACGTAGGCCAGGCATGCGGAGCCGGAAAAAACCTCTGCTGCAAACACAGGCAGACAGCACCACACGCACGCACACATCGAGAGCAAAACGCAGGGACGCTGTTGGATTCTCCGCTGTTCTGCTGCGTTGTTGTTGTTTCTTTGGAGGGCTACCTGTTGGCCTGGATTGCCAAAGCTCAAATGCTGTCTCATAAACTGATCAACGGCGCACGAAGCTCGATCCTCTTGGCGCGCCAACTCTACTGTACATCTGCTCATAACGAAGTAGCCCCATTCTGCAAAGGGCAAAGATAAAAACAAGAACGAAAAGGTTCACATAAACATCATATATAGTCTTCTCATGTAGCGACTGAGTTCGGCACCCACACCGCTGCCAACGAGACTTAGCAGACTTACGTCGGTCACAACAACAACAACAAAAGCGGAGAGTGGTAGCGCAAACCGCGGCAGCGACAACGCGTGGCCCCTTCGGCCTATCCGCTTCCTACACCACCTTCCGCCTCCAGCCGTCTCCTGCCGTCTCCTGCCCGCTTATGCGCTAGCAGAAGAGGCAGCAGTTGTGTTTGCGCGGGCGGCCTGCTGCTGCTGAGTAAGCTTCTGCTGCTGGTACAGCGCGGTATGTCGGTTCAACACGCGGTTCTTCGACAAGCGCTCCTCCAGTAAGTTGTCCATCTTCTTCAGCGCCACGCGGGAGATGTTGTTTCCTTGCATGACGAGCGCCGAAAGCTGCGCGTTCCGCAGCGCCGCGTCGATCAGCTGCGAGGCTCCCTCTTCGCCAATCTCGTTGCACGACACGTCGACGAGCGAGATTGCAAAGCCATCCGCCATGTTCTGTGCCAGGCACACCGCCGCCTCGTCGTCGAGTGAGTTGTCGCTGAGGTTCACGTCTTTCAGCGAAATGGACGTGCTGAGCAGACTGGCAATGCGCACACCGCCGGTGGACATTAGCCCACACGAGCTCAAGTCCAGCTGCTCTATCACACTGCGCTGATGGGCGCTAAGAACGTGGGTGAGCTCATTTGCGCCCACGGGGCCGACCTGGTTGCCAGACAAAATGAGCGATCGCAGGGAGGTGTTCTTCGCCAGCCCGTTCTGCGCAATCGTCTTGATGCCAACAGCGGTCAACGAGTTCAGCCGCAAATCAAGCTCTTCCAATGTGTAGTTGCCCTCCAGCATCGCCGCAATCGCCGCTGCGGCCTCATCGGTTGCGTGATTGTTGCCGATGGTGAGCCGTCGTAGCTCTTTATTCGTCTTCACAGCATCGCAGATCGCCACCACACCGTTCGCGCCGAAATAGTTGCCATGCAACTGCAAGACCTGCAGTGTGACGGCCGGTATGCGGAGAAGATCTGCCAGGCACTGCGCCCCACCCTGGCCCAACTCGTTCACTGACAGATCCAAAGAGGTGAGGTAGGTGTTGCGCTCCAGTGCCTTGGCGACGAGGGCGGCCCCCTCGGGCCCCAACTTGTTTGACGCAAGGCCCAGCCGGGTCAGCACGGTAGACATTGCGACCGACTTCAGCAGGCGGCGCACGTCACTCGCGCTAAGGTGGTTGCCGCGGATGTCCAGCACCTGCAGCGTGTGCGAGAAGTTGACCGCGGCCGCTAATCCATCGCAGCCGTCCTTGCCGATGTCGTTGAAGCGGATAAAGACCTCGGTGACGGGCGAAGACTTGAGGCACGCTGTAATTTTCTGAGCTGCGGCGGGACCCAGTTGGTTGTCAGTCAAGTCAATCGCGCGAACCGGTGCATCGGTGTTGCGGTCGAGGAGGGCACGGCAGATGCTGTCCAGCATCTGTTCGCTAATTTGGCGCCATGGGATTTCCATGCGGCGGCGGTTGTCGCATCCCACCGTAAGGGAAGGGCGGGAGGCCTTAGCGGCAGCTGTTACCGCGGAGGATGCGACCGCTGTTTTCGAAGCGCCGGCGTGATAAGAAGACATGCGTAAAGAGCTTTCTGTTGTGGTTGCCGTCGTCGCAATAATTACATATGCGTGTGTGTGTGTGTGTGTGTGTGGAAGAAGTGCCTATCACCATTCAAGTGGAAACGCACAGAATACCTGTCGTGTCGATCCAGCTACTAGCAAGGCGCACGCAGCAGAGGGGGAGGGAGGGAGAGTGACAAGAAAAAATGAAGCTGAAGAAAGAGAGCCGACGCAACCCATCGCGAAAGAGACATCATCGCGAAAGCCCACCCTTGCTCGGGTACGTTTGGAACACTTTTTCGTATTTCAAGCGTCAGCGAAACTGTCCGCTGAGAGAGTGTGTGCGCCTCGCGCTCTCCGTGGTGCTGTTTTGCGTTTCAAGTCACGCTTCGACGACGCACCGACTTCTGCTTAGACAAGGTGTCCGCTGATGCAGTTGATATGTGCTTGTGTGGGTGTGTGTGTGTCTGCAACCGACAGAAGACATTTGGTATTTGAGTTCCCTCCGCTACCCCCGTTCGCGGAAAGAGGAGGGGGGAAGACAAGAAACGAAAGAGCGCGAAATGAATGAATGAATGATGAACAAACTCGAGAAGCGGAAGCAGTGCGACGTGCGCAGCATAGTCTGGGCACAGCAGTGATCTTCAGAAGGGCCAGGGCGAGAAGGATAAATAAATGCCAATAAACGGAAATAAATAGGGGAGAGGCGATGAAGGAAGGCAACGCAAAAACAAAAAAAGAGAAGGCCACCTCAGTCGATCGACAGTGATCCCGGTACATTGCATCTCCCCATACCCACAAGGAGAGCAATCTGTGTGCAAAACCGGTTGAAAACATCGCCAAAGCAGAGTATTAGAAAAGAGAGAACACCCCAAAAGAAAGAAAAAGCAACAACAAGGCGAGCCACTCATGTCGTGGCCTCTCATCGAGACGCCGACACCCTCACACCTGCCTTTCGTTCCCCTCTGATGCTTCGGCATTGGCGGGATGACCAGGGCGGGTGGGGGTGGGGGAAGAACAAGAATCAAGGATAGCCAAAAGGGAGAGACCATAACGAAGCAAAAGAACACTAAACATGAAAAAACATAATAATAATAACGATATAGTAGAAATAGTCATCTTAAACGATTCAAAAGCAACTGCGAGAACGCATTTCAAGCAAGGATCTCCACGACTAAGAGAAGAGCTGCACAAAAAAAAAGGCTCGGCCAGAAGAGAGAGAGAGAGAAGTGCGCCGCTTAACTGCCGACGAAATTCACAAGAGAACGCAACGAACAAAGAACAAAGAACAGAAACGAAGTGTCAATACATTTAATGCAAAGAGAACAAACGGAAAACAGCACATGAAGAAGGAAGCTCATCGGCAGATCCCAATAGCAGTCACGCCCCTAATTTAGATGGAGCACAAAGAAAACAAGAAACATTCAGCAGGTAAATCGGCACTTGCTGCGGCAGTGGTGCTGACGGTTGCGTGTGACTGCCCCACGTGCTGTCACCGGTCCCCCCACCCACCCACCCCCATCTTCGCCCCACACGCAGGGCCACCGTGTCGCATCTTTCGATTTGAGGTGAAGTGGATATGCGTCGCCGCGACGGCACAGATTGTGATTTTCTGCTTGCACCGCTGCCTCCGCCGTCGTACGCAGTCCACCAAAATATTTGTTTCGCCTTGTCGTCATCGGTGTAAACATCACTGAGGCCTGGCGGCGTGGGCAGCTTCAGCGTGCAGCGGCAGAAGGCCAGCTTCGGCGTCACGTGGAAAGAAGCACACGGGAGTGCCACTTCTTCGTGGCTCTCGTGCACGTGGGAGCGCTGTTGCGTTGGCACGGCCCTCCTACATCTTCATCACGACGACCGGAGGTCGCCTCTGAGCTACTCTCTGCTGTTCGGGCGGCGCCGTCTGTCTGCTCTGTTGTTGTTTTGCGTGTGTGTTGCTACATTGTGAGAAGGGCCGGCACGTTGCTGCGAACGGTGGTGCACGCCACGATGTACGCCAATATGTGGGCCAAAGGTTTCTTCAGGAAACAAAGACGTGGGGAGTGGAGAGCCGGTGTTATCGCCACCGTTCACGGCCTCATGCCCTGTCGTGCCCGCACGGTGCGCCCCACCGTCCTTGTCCTCGCACACATCTCCTTCGGCCGCGTCACGCCAGCCTTCCTCTTTGCCGCTGTCTTCGTCGCTCTGTGAGGAGAGGGCAGCGCCGATAGAGGAGAGCCTGTTAGGTCGCACAAAAGAAGCGGCATGCTGCCTCTTTGCTTGGCGCTCACGGGCGGTGCTGCCGATAAGCCACCGCATCGCGGTCACCGTGCGAACCTCAGGCGGCAGCACCTCGTCGTAGTCACCATCGCCGCTGTCGTCATCGCTCCTACTTGCACGGTAATCGCCATTGGAGGACCCACTGCAGGGGGATAAAAGGCTGGAGGAAGTGGAGTAGCTGTACGATGCAGAGGCAGAGCCGGTGCTGGTGTCGTAAGAAGGATACGTCGAAGATGATAGAGAAGCATCCACCGTGCGTTGACGACCTTTCTGGTTCACGTGCGCACCGACTGCGTCCTCCGAGATGGACACTGACGCCGCCGGGGAGCTACGCTGCTTACCTCTCGGCGGTTGCTTATGTAGTACGCCGATAATGCTTGTTATCGACCTCCTCGGCGCCACCTCCTCCACTGCCGTCACCGCAGCACAAAGCGGTTCCTGTGGCACTTGCGCGTAGAGCACCTTCGCCTCCTCGCCCTCAAAATAGGGGAAGGCGCGGTAGCAGTCCGCCTCCAGCTGCGACTCGGACAGGAAGCGTGTCTCCATCGAGCAGTGCGACCAGATGTAGAGCCACTTGAGAATGATGATATGCGGAAAGCGGGAGCCGCTGCTGGTGGCGAAGCGCTGCGACATGTACTTGCTGTCACGCGCGTGAAGCACCAGCCGTCGGCGAATACTGCTGCTCGGCGGGGTAAACCCCTTTTCGTTGCCCGGGCGCTCCACGGGGGCAAAGAAGTAGAACAGAACGAACATGTAGGGCTCAAAGAACGCCATTACGATGTGCGGGATGACAACGAAAAGCGCAATAACCGAGTCGAGACTGAGGAGGGCAAGCCACACCATGATGTCCACATCGGGCTCGTCCACCGAGGGGAGGAGCCAAATACGCGTCGTGAAGGGCATAAACAGCACGGCCAGGAAGAAGTACAGCACGAAGGTCTCTGAACCGCTGTCGAAGAGAAAGTTGTTGCCGAGGGTGCTGACCAGCAACGCGTTCACCACATTCACCAGCGGGATGCAGCGGAGACAGTACAAGGCCCGGTTGAACGGCGTGTTCACAAAGAAGAGGTCCGACATCAAAACGGAAATTAAGTTCTTGGGCGTCAGGGCGGCCACGGTCGCGTGTATCACGAAGAGGGCAGCAAAGAAGAAAGGGATCACTGTCGGGAGCTGCAAGCGCACCGCCAGATAGCGCAGCCCGTCCGGAATGTTCGTAACCGATGGGACGTTCACATAGATGGTCAGGCAGAGGATGACGAGGTTCGCGGCAAGTAGGATGAGCACGATGATCATCCGCTTTGTGAACAGGCGATCGTGCGAGCCCGGCTTATAACGAATAGGAAGCAGCTTGCGGTAATTGAAGTTGTAGGTGCTGTGCTTCACCTGCAGGATGCGATGCATGTTGATCACTGCCGCCGAGTGCGGGAACATCTGCAGGCTCTTGTATGCGTTGTCGACCGCCTCGGGAAAGTGGTAGTCAAAGTACAGGGCCATCGTCAGGACGTTCTGCGCGGCGGGGCTGCAGGGGTAGCGGCGGGAGAGCACGACGGCCTGTGAAAGGCCCTCCCTCTCGCCGCGGAGGATCGAGATCAACGACCGGAACAGCTCAGTTTCGCGGGCGTGAGGAAAGAAGCGCTGCATGCGGTACATCACGCTCTTGCAGATGCGCAGAATCTCCTTGATGAGCAGCTCGTTATCGTGCAGCCGTATGTCCTTCTCCTCTATCGCCCTCTCGTCGTTCGGATTGGCCAAACACACCTTGGCCGCCTCGAGGTCGGCCGCAAGAAGCACCTCGAGCCGCCGCATGCCGACGGTCATGGCAAAGTGGTACACACGCAGCGAGAAACAGTCGGAGAAGGCAAAATTCACAGAGCCGGCGAGCTCGTCGACCGCCGCCACCGCGCAGCACACGTCGTCCCACGCGCCGTCGACCTGACCTGAATTAAAGAGAAACATCGCACGGTTCATGTGAAACGGGATCACCAGCTGCGTCGACCAATACAGAGGGACGTGCTGCGGGTACAGGATGCGGTGGACCGCTGAGTGTGGCTTGACACGGATACCGCCGGCACACAGCCCACCGAAGAAGGCAGGGCACACTGCGATGTAGGCCAGCCGATGCGGAGAGAGGGGGATGTCTAAGATGGCATTCGAGTCCTCCATGGCGGTTGCGGCGGTAACGAGGACGTCCCGCAGCGTGCCAAGCGGTAGCGTGTCCTCCTCGGTCAGCTTACTTGCCTCCGCATGCTTCAACGCCGACCTGGCCACGTCGATGGTCTGCTGCACCAGACCCAGCTGCAGCAGCGTCGTGGCGTGGACGGCCTCCGCCAGCAAGTACAAGTAGCCCTGTGCCAAGAGAGAAAACGAAGTCGCGGCTGGCGCGCCGGGGCCCACCGTCTTGATCACTGCGTTGGTGAAGTTATGGGTGGCGGCAAGAAGGGTGTCCTTGGCTTGAGGCAGCGGGAGGCCGTACAGGGCGAGCGCGCAGCCAACGTGGTAGCCCAGAGTATCCTCCTTTTCTTCTAGCAAGGTGACAATGTCCTTACCGGCCTGCACCCGCTCGCCGATCTGCAGTGCCGACCACGCACGTAAGAAGAGCGCAAACGCAAGGTGGTAGGGTTGAATGCTCGGCATCGTCGAGAGTAGCATCGAGGCACGCGGCAGCGCGGAAGTCGCGGAGGCCTGCATGCCGCTAGAAGCACCCACGTTCTCCATGTTCTGGGATGGGTGGTGCGCCACCTCCTCTTCCAGGGGGTTGTAGCTACCCTTAGAACTCCTGCGTGACTCCACCAGATGCAGAAACCGCGATGCCGCGATCATGCAGGTGCGGTAGTGGTGGGTGTAAAAGGCCGTCACCGCCGTGATGAAGTACACATCCCATTCCTCCCGGTGCGAGAGGAGCAGCGAGCACGTCTGCTCCTGATCGAGCGCGACGGTTGCAGGCAGGTGCCATGTGGGTTCTGCGGTGGCACGCTGACTATCGCCGTTCACCACCGAAGCTGCGTGGAGTGCAGCGTTCGAGGGAGAACTCTTGCTATTATCCCAAAACCACGACATTTTCTTGACAAACCTGCCCGCAGGCTGGAAAGCGAAGGAGCCCTCCCGCACCTTTTCCTTCGCCTCGGCCTCCGCCGCCACAGAAGATCGGGGTGGTGAGACCGGCGGACCGTCATTGGGGTGGTCTACGGAGGCCAGCTGCGTTCCGCCAGGCCCTGGAGTGAAACACGGGGAGTTGGAGTTGGAAACATCGTTCACTTGGAAGGGCGTCTTGGAGGGCGATGATTCTACTTCGGGGGTCTTCGCCGCGTAGCCTCCTGTAGCCAATGGCGTCGCAGGCCCGCCGTCAGCATCGCGGCGGCCGCGCGTCCCCTGGCTGCTTTCGTACAAACCCTCTGCCACCACGGCGGGCGTGATAGGCTCGTCCAGCGCAAAAAAGTAGCGGAACCACAGGTTCGAGAGTGCGTGGTAGCCGCCGCCAGCAGACTTGGCCTTCCTTGCCGCGCTGGTAGCGGCGCTGGAGGGGCTGGTCACGCCGCGGGCTTGCGTAAACACGGAGTCGGTATCTTTCACGCGGTCCGCAGACGGAGAAGTGTTCGCGTATGGGTGGCAAGTGCCGCCGCTGTTGCCACCAGCGTCACCACCGCCACCACGCTTCCGGCTTTGTCCGTCACCTGACGTCACATCGCTACAACCACTAATGTCGACCGGTGTGAAGAGCATCAGCGCTACAATGTACCACCGATGAACCTCCATGGCGTCCACAAGCTGCATGGACTGCAGCACTACCTGTCGCACGACCGCCTCGGGGGTGCGGTTGACGTTCACGTCGTAGCACACCAGCTCCACTGGCAGATGCTCAGAAAACGTGGTGCGGTAACGCATCCACGCCATGAGCACCTGGTTATGCCGATCGAGACACTTACGTTGCACGTACGGGTGTGCTGAGTCATCCTGAACTGGCGAACCACTCCTAGCGCCTCTACCCTCGGGCCTGTTCTTCCGCTTCAAAAGCGGATTGGCGCATTTCGGCAGCCGCCCCAGCACGCCGGTGAGGACCTCGTGCACAACGACGCAGGTGGCTACGACGTACGACTCAAGCAGCATCAGGCCCCGCTGGGGATCACCGCTTAAGATAAAGCACGCAGCCCACGCAACAATATCGTTGTCCTTCTCGCTCAGTTGCGCCGCCTCCGCTAAGCAGCCAGAGGCGAGAGTGCTCCAGGCACGAGCTGACCGTGTGGAGCGTAGGGCTCTCAGGCATCCTGGCACAGGATCGACAGGCAGCTGCGGGAAGCTGGTGAGCGACGTGCCAGGGGTCGAGGACATGGAAAAAGAGACGAGCCGTACTGCTTCTGCGCCTGCCGTCGCGAATTGCAAGGTGTCCTCCTCTAAAAGCCAACTCAATCGTGCGCGGTCGCGCACCGCAGCCGCCATATCCCGCGGGGGGCTGCCACGTTTGCCGGAGTAGCGACGGTGAGCGCGATGCCCTTCGCTTTGGTCGTGAGGCACCGTTGGGGTGTTGGAGCAGCGCTGAGCGGAGCGTGTGGCATCCATCGCGGTGGCCAGGCTTTCATCCGTGTCGAAGACGGGCCGCCGACGCCCGCCGTAGGTGAAGGGGGCTTCCTTCACCACTCTTGGCCCCCATGAGAAATCACGCGAAGTCTCCATGACGCTGATGCGCGGCTTCGCAAGAGAATCATCCACGTTATCAACGGGTAGAAGATAAGGGTACGCGGATGGGACTTCTGTGTTCCATATCACGTACGCCAATGGCACCGACACACACAGCGTTCGATGAGTTCAAACACATAAAAAAAAATAAGAAAAAGAAATACACATGAAGATCCACCTCTCTGTTATAGATTGCCGCAGTGCTTATCACGAACCTAAAGTTGGTGGCGGAGACAAGGGAATGCTGCGACGGTGGGCCTCAGAGGTGGTCTCAGGCCACCAAAGAAAAAGAAAGCACAATGGGTCGTGTAAGAGGCTTCTGCATGCGGCGGTCGATGGCTACGTTGCCGTGCTTCGCAACATGAGAGCGGCCTATGCTGAACCTGGGGCGACGCCACGAGCTCCTCCCCCAGACACGTCTTATAATTCAGGAAAGAAAGGGAACTTGCTAAGATACAGGGAAGCACTGGCGCAATAACGATGGTGGCGCTGGCACCTATCCACCTGCAAGCTGTGTCACTGCGCACAGCTGGGGGGGGGGGGGGGGGGTGGACGGCGTCACCGACTCGCTCTCTCGCCTCTTGTCTTTACGTTTGTTCTGCGATGTTTGTGTGTACGCGTACAGAGATGTGTGTGTACGCGCGTATAGGTGTGGCGAGCGGACCAGCGAAACGCGCTTTGTGAAGAAAAACGAGGGAAATGAAGAGCTCCACAGCAGTAGAACCGAAAGGTTAGCGTTGCCGTGGGTCCCTACTTGAAACCTACTCATCAGCTGCACTCAAACGCCACGCCGCAATCGCATTGATCAAGCGCAAGCGCGCGGACGGGTGTGGAAGGGCTCTCGAGCAGGAATCACCCGCTGTTGTTTCCTCGTGTGCCTCTTCTTGAGCCCTATAGAGTGCTAGTGAAGAAGCCTCGATGTCTGCCATCACGTTTCGATTTGAGCAGCATGATCATCCTAGCAATCAACACAGTGCTGACGAAATGCGCTTCATCCATACATGTTGCTGTTGTTGAATCGCTTCGGAGAACGAGAAGTGAACAGCGTACGGGAGTGCCCACAGCCACACACAAACAAGCACGCATATGCACAAAGTCTCCTTCCATAGACAGATAAAAAAAAAAGAAAAGCAGGATCGCACCCGATTTCGCGTCCATACGTGGGTTCCTGCTGTGGTGGTCTAGGTGTAGACGGCATCTAAGCGCTGCTGCACCGCTCCGTACAGTTCAGCCATCTCCGTCACGCCGTCGCGCGTGCTGTCGTTCTGGCGCAGCTGATGCACCAGCTGAAGCGCGGCGGCGGCGCCATGCAAAAGAAAAACACGGCGCACCATCTCGTACAATTCCGCACTGGTGTATGTCGTGGCCAGAGTAGCAGCGTTTTCTGGGGCCGTTGCCGGAGAAGCTGAAGGCACCGCTTGCGCAGCAGAGGCGATCGTTGTTGCCGCCAACGGCGGCCCGGCCATGCTGGAAGCCGCGACAGCACTTCGAGCGCTTTCCTCTTTCGTCAGAGCGATCACTGAGCCTGGCGTGATGGTCGGCTGACTCTTCGGCTGCTGGTCGGCGGCAAACCAAGAGAGGCCCGTCTTCGCCATGGCACGCACCGCAGGACTGCAGTAGAGGAGAAGATCCCCTGTCACGTCTGCTGCCAAGCCGTAGTCCTGCGCGACGCCCCACACACAGTCAAACAACGGCTGTAGCAACAACCTCCACACTGTGCTCGGCGTGCACCTGGAAGCTCCTCCGGGCACATCACCTTCATCGGCGACGTGCGATAGGGGGGGCTGAACTGTCTGTTTAAGGTGAGACGCACATGCTAGCAGCGCCGAGAGGTGCCCGGCGGTGCAGAGGTCCTCTAGAGCGTTCTTCAGCAACTGGGCGCTGATGTGCAAAAGCACCAGCACGCTCGTAGTGGCGGGCAGCGGCCCGACCCCGTCACCTCCACGGCGAGAGCTGCTCTTGTTGTTAGCGACGCAATCCAGGAGACCGCTCCTCCGCAGGACAGCGCAAAAGCCGGCGAACACGGCCGTCACGCACGCCACACCTTCGCCAGCAATATCTGCCGCTGCATCATCGACCTGTGCAGCTGAAACGCTCACAAACGCGTTGAGTGTGAAATAGAGAACGTCCTTGAAGGTACTCAATGCATCACGGAAGCGGTGGAAGCATTCGCTCTGAGGGTAATTGAAGTGGAGAAGAGCCACCTCCACAGAAACCTCGAGTGGGTCGGCAGCCGGCGGCAGCAAGGAGCCAGGGGTAAAAGAAGAGCAGGCGGGGAGCGAAAGAGGGCCGTGCGGCTCTTCGGCCATCGCATCAACGCGTGTTTCGCCCAGAGTCAAGGCAGCAGACGGAAGGGCAGCGCTGAGGGCGTGCATTACCCACTGCCGTACCCGCGCGGACAGCAGAGACGATCTTGGGGGGCCTCCCAGACAGCAGTCATCCCTCACCGCCGTGCCCAGCTGGTGTAGCAGGTGCGTGCGACACCATGCGGATAACGACGGCACATGGGCCGCAGCCGTCAACATCCTGCGCGGGCTTCCGCTGCTGGCGATGACAAGATACAGGAGGCCAGAGCAACCAGACAACGCTTCGGTGGGCCCGCCATCGGCGGCGCAGACAAATCGAAGGCGATGCGAAGGGTGAAGAAGAGACGACGTTTGTGACGCCAATCGTGATGAAAGGCGCAGCGGTAGCGGAAGCAACGTGTCGTGTGCGCAGGCACCCGCGCCGGGTGGGCACATGGCTAGAAGAGAGAGGAAAAACACACGAAGCGGGCTGGCGGGGGAGCCGTGGACGTAGCGACCCTGCACCGCCACGTGGGTAGACGCCTCCGCGAGCACCGCGCCGTCACCGTCCATACACTCTGCCGCGCCATCCGCACCACGACGGCCGTCACCACCCCGGCACCGGCACAGAAGCAAGAAGCCGCCGTGGTCCCCCGATTGCACAAACTGCGCGTCGTGCAGGGTGTAACCACTCCCCACTTTCACAGCTGCAGCAGTGCAGCTTGAAAGTGCAGAATTCTGCTCGGCGCCCTCCTTCACCTCGGCAGACGGCACAGTCACAACGGAGAGATGCGCACCAGCGCGAATAAGCCACACGCGACGGTTGGGGCTGGTCGCGAGCACCGCTGGCGGCCGGTGGTGATGAGGACGCGGATGCTCTGAGTAGGCCTCCTCAGTTGCGTTGTCACCAGCGGCCTCCAGCGCTTTCCTGAGCCACGTAGAGTGGCGCCACTGAGCAGCAAAACTCCATGGAGGCGCGATGCACAAGGACATGCTTGAGTGAGCCCGGCGTGTCGCGGACCTTGCGGTATTACTGGAAGTGGACCCACTCAGTAGTGAGTAGGACAAGCGTGTGCCGTAGCAACACGTGTATACAACTGGTTCTCGACGCTGCAGGCTCACAGAGTCATGAGCTGCTGTCGAGGATGCTAGAGGTACGTTACTGCCTTCGTCGGGGAAACTCACGCTCAGTCCTACTCCGTGGAGCACTGGCTGAAACACCAAGACGTGTCCTTCAGTGGTGCTCATCGACACCTCCGTCACACCGGCGTGCAACTCCTTGTGTGCGTGCACGTGCTGGGCCAGCCGCAGCCCCCACCGGCACCACACGCCTGAAACCGCACTGCGCAGTAGAGAGCAAAGGGGCCTTCGCCGACTTGCAAGCGATCCGCGCAGTCCGATGTGGAGGAGCAGACGCTTTAGCATCCAGCATGTCTCTCGGCCCTCTGCCATATGCACGTAACTGCCGCGGAGCCACAAATGCGTTTCCCCCTCCGTCTCTTCGTCGGCTCCGCTCGTCGTCGCTTCTGTCAACAGAGGCATCTGAGCAAACCGATCGCACAGCGCAAAGACACCGTCGCCATTCGGACTGATCGCAACGCGGCGCACGTTCTCGCTGACCGACCAGAGCGATGCGGTGTACTCCAGGAAGTACTTGTGGAGTCGATGTCTCACAGCAGGCCGCAGGACAATCAAAGCATGTCCGTTGCCAAGGGCAGAGCGTAAGAGTAACGCGATGGTGGGAAGCTCACGCGCAGCAGCAGCAGCCTGGTAGGCAGCGATGTCCTTCACGGAATGGCTGGTCTCTCTGTCAGTCACGAGCTCCCTTGGTACAGAAGGAAATGGCGAAGAAGAGTTAGCGTGCTCTTCGTGCGCATGCGTCATCCATGTGCTATGGGTGCCGTGAACCTGCTTGGACGCCACGGGAGCGTCGCCGCAGCAATTCGCTGCCCCCGCGTAGGCACGCGGCTGCTCTCTCGCACGATCCGCGGCCTTCATGCTTCGCACAGGCAGGGAGTAGGCGATGGTGCTGCAAGTGCTGACATCTTTCGCTATGACGCGGTCGGCTGTCATGGGCAGTGAAAACATGTCACACGGAGCTCCATGGAGCTCCTGGACGTTCGGGCAGGATATACTAGCAAAATGTGGAGCTGACTTCTTCACGGTGACACCGTGACACGCCGCAAGCTGCGAACAAAGGGCAGTGCAATTCGTATCCGTCGTACGTTGTTTTACCTGCACCACCACTTCGAAGTCGGAGGTCACAGATACAGATATCCACGACGCCTTGACGACAAAAGAAGGCCCACAAGCTTCAGCGCAGACACTGGAGGAAACATTGAGAAGCGTACGTCCTTTCTGCTCTGCATCGTGCGGACTGGTCGAGACTGAATGCACGCAGTGCTGGTCACAAGGACTATCTTCCAACGCTATAGCTTCCATGATATCCCTTGAAGCCACTTCGTCCCCCAATCAATGTATATATTGATCTATCTATGTATGTATCTATCCATATATGTATATATATGTGTGTGTG
>LJSK01000211.1:29148-39675 GCA_001299535.1 Leptomonas seymouri
GGGGGGGGGGGGGCAGAAAAGCGGCGGGGCAGCGGCACCCTCAGCAGAGATGTGAATTGAACAAAAAAAAAAAGCTTTCAAAAGATTCGAAACTGTGAAGCCCCACCGCGGGGTGATGCACATCATTCTTTGTATCCATAGACGAGGAGGAAGAGAACGCAGCCGGAAGCATCCCCCTTCCACGCAGAAGCTTGTGGTTGGGACAGCGTACGTCACAGCTCCCGTCGCACCGCCTTACTTCCTCGTCCTGCACGCAAAAAACAACCTCCGCCTGCAGTCTTTGGTGTAAGTTTTCTCTTCAGTTGGTGTTGTTGGCCGCGTGATAGAATCACGGTGCCTCCCTTACATCGAAGCAGCTGTTCACATAAGACTACAAGTGCGCTGACACTTGTATAAGCATTTCTGGAAGCTGGCAAGTAGGCCGCAGGAGAAACAAAAGAAACTTGACATAGTGGATGAGTCAGCCCAATAGAAAAACGAAAGAAAAGGCAGAATATGCGGGCAAGAGGGGTAATCAAGCACCAAATCTACTCTAAGTGAAGGTAGGAGACGGGGCCGATAAGCAGATGCATTTAGTTTTTTTTTTTGCTTTTAGTGTGTATGTATGTGTGTGTGTGTGTGTGTGTGTGTCGCAGTAACAATACGATTCGCAGCTCTACGCTGCCGTCGCCTAACTACTCCAGAGCTCGCAGGATGACCTCAGCATTGTAGGGCATGATTTCAAGGCCGCCAGCGCCGGTGTCCCGCAGTGCCTTCTTCACCTCTGCAATCCGGCGCGTGTCCACCACCCACGCATCCAGCGGGAGGTGCTTTTTGCCACTGAACGTCTCCGACGCGTAGGGCTGGAGCTCCGTCCTGCCTTGAGCCAACTCCAGGAAATTCTTAGTGCCCCATTTGGCGGACATGTAGTGAAACTGCACCGCTAGGTTAAACGCCGTCGCACACTCCCGCAGAAGCGCCTTCGTGACTGGTGAAAGCTGAAGCTTCCCATCCGCGGGCACCGCTCTCTGCGCTCGTCCCACAGGGAGCAAGCGAGTGGGCTGTGGAGGTCCTTCGTGCTCACCGTCTACCTTCGCGTTGGTGCAATCTACATCAAAGGCAATGGCATCATTGTCGAAGTCCGCGAGTCGAATTTCTGAAAAACCAAGCATGGCTGCCCGCCAGCGAAAGTCCGTATCGTCGAACATCACTGGGTAGAAGTTTTCGTCGAAGAAGCCAACCGTCAGCACGGCTAGCCGGGACAGGTAGACCGCCGTATACTCGCTGCGACTGTTGTGGAACACAAAAGAGGTGTGGCCCTCAAATTGCTTCTGGCGCTGCTTTACATCCATGTAGCGTAGACGGTCTGGCAGTAACGCCGATGTCACAAGGACACTCGGCTTACTATTCAACTGAGGTAGTGGATTGTTTGGTGAGAGCGGCGCACGCAGCCCGTGCGGCCGCCGGATCAGCGGTGTGTGTTCATTCGGCTCCGTCTTTACCTCAGCCTCTAGCCTCTCAATCACCTCCTTGTCACGCTGGAAATCCAAATACGCGTCCGTGATGGATGTGGCGAGCGCGGTACGCAAGTAGCGAACATCGTTGTGCACCACATGCACAAAAGGCACTTCGTCAAATGGGTGGCGCAGTGCCTCGCGCAGCCCCGCATTCAGCGCTCCTGCAAAGCCGATACTTTCCTTAAACTGCAGCACCACAAGGCGTTGCGTGAAACGAAACACGCGAATCAATAAGTCGAAGAAGGGCGTCATCTCTGGTGTGTCGCCTGTCTGTGCCAGCACGATGTACTTGTAAGAAACACTCAAATTACAGATCATCGCCTTCAGGTCCTGTGTATTGCCAGCGGTGACGGAAACGAGGAACGGCAGTTGCTGTGTGTTCGCCGGGTCTGTGCGCGGCATCTCGGTACGGTTCACAGGCTCTACCGCGAGCATTGCCGCAAGGCAGCTGGCGAAGCGCACGAAGGAGACCTTCGTCTCTCCTGCGCGCGGCTTGAAAAGATCCAACGCCTCCAGCTCCCTCAATTCCTGTGGGTAGAGCTGATAAAGGCCGTCTGCGTCTCGATCAGCATTTGTGGCGCTCTTCTGCACATCGCCCTCTCGACCAGCTCCTTCTTGTCCACCTGTCGGATGTCCCGGCTGTTGATGTTCTCCGCGTTCTCCACCATTTGGAGGAGAGAGTGTGATCTCTGCTTGGACTGCGGTGGGAACCGGTGGGTGTGGCGTGGGCCACTGCCGCTGATCTGCCGCTGACGTGATTTCGGTTGGTGCAGTGGAAGGCATAAGAAAAAATATGAGAAGAAGCGTTGCAACTGCTACGAAGGCGAACAGGTGCCCACGGCGGCTCGAGCGCCGCAGCAAACGACGACCACCACTGCGGTACATCTCGTCTAACTCGCGCCCCCGGCACCTGTATATGCAACTGTTATCTTTTCTTTGGGCTCCGTGCGTGAATGTGGATAAAATCCACGCAAAGTGCTCGCAGCAATGACTCTGATGTTGCTTTGGCTTTCTCTTGCAGTGCAGCAAACCTTGTTAAAACAACTCACTCCATATAGCGGAGAATCTAAACGGATGAGCCCAAATCAAATCAGTAGCGTACAGTGAGAAAGGGAGGGAGAGCAAGATCGAAGCAGGTGTAAGTGCGGCTTTCAATGGCATTGAAGCGTTTTGGTACGCACACGCAACTACGCAAGCTCGCCGGCACTGCCGCAAATGTCAGCCTTCAAGGCAATGCCCTACCAGTCAATCGAGCATTTCAAAAGAAAATGTACGGACGGCTTTGTGTGTGTGTGTGGGGGGGGGGGCGATTTCTCACATCTCAGCATCTGTTCTCACACCACAAGTAGCCATGACACGAAAGCAACAAAAGCATGTGCATCTGCTCGCTAACATCCATCCAACAACAACCGAAAACGTACACGGCACTCTGCCTTCTTGAAATCAACTGCTGCTATTTTTGTATATGTATATGTCTATACGGGGACCCTCCCTTCCACAGGGATCAAACACACATGTTTCAAACCAAAGGTACAAACAGAAGCGAGTAAGCGGAAATAATGCGTTGAGAGCGCCTTCGACGAAGTTGCCGTCTCTCCCACCCCACCCCACCTCATCCACTCATCTTCCGTCCATTGGACGCTGTACACCGCACGCAGGGAGCCCTGCAAATTACAAAGCAAAACAGGGCAAGGATTACAAAAAAAAAAAGGGGGAGATACAGACACATAAGCCAAGATAACTGCCTAACAGCTCTATAGGGATGCGGTGGTGGAACAACGAGAGAGGGGGGAGGGGAGGAGTTGTACAAATGTATGGCGAGCCACCCCACAAAGCCAAACGATCACAGCCCTCTCTAACGGAAAAACGAAGACCACGCAGAGGAACTTTGCTTCAAAAGAAAAAAAAAAAAAACGTGTCAACAGAAGAGAGAGTAAAGATAGCACGGTGGAAATGCTATTGCAGCTGCTGAAAGCGTTGCGGGGAGGGGGGGGAGGGAGCGGTCACGCAATCACAACAACGACAAGACCGTCAAAGGGTGTCGGAACGGCACGGCAACTCCCCACCTCTGTTCGGCTCTTGGGAAGCACAGTGGGGCGTGGGCCTGCCTCATCTTTGCCGCCGTCGCTCACTGACCTCGGCGACGACTCATTCCGCGGACCGTGTCGCGGCCTGGCTTTCTGCCTTCTCCTTCTGCAGGCGATCATAAAAGACTTGGTTTGCCGGTAGCTCCCTACGCGAGGTACCCACAAAGATGCTTTGCAGCACAAGCTCCATCATGGAGGCTATTTCGGCAGCGTTGTCCGCCTCGTCCGACACAAAGAGGTAGAGCGAGTTGACCGGATGCACATACGTCTCTAGCGGTAGCGACTGCGCGTCCCAGGGCTGCGCCGTCACGCCCAGCAGCGCCAGCCCACGCCGATCCGCTAAGTTCATCGCGGACACCACAACGTCCGTCACGAATTGCACGTCCAGCGACGGGGGCGCTTCAAACAGGCCAGCGGCGTGCTCCAGAGACCTCGGCAGCAACACCGAACTGCAGCCATAGCGGACGGAAGCCATGAGGGCCACGTTGGCCTCCCGCACGTCCGGCGTGCCCGCCACAGCAGCCACCACGTCGCCGCGCATGGTGGAACGGGCCAGTTGCCCGAGCAGCCCCTGCGCGCTGGTTGAACCCGTGACGGCATTGCCAGCAACAGCAGCTGCCGCCGCAGACGCTAATGGTGGCTGGGGTAACGGTGAGAGTGGCTTCGCTGCCGGATCACGGGCCTCCGCGCTGGCTGTGGAGAGCGGCGGCTCCCCTACACGCTCGCCGGCACCTACATCGATGTCCGCTTCCACCTCCTCAGCCACGTGTCGGTACGTCTGCGGAGCCTGCGTCGCCGACCGTGAGCGTTCGCGTGGCTCTGTGGAAAAGCCGTCCGTCGAGCTGGGCGTGACGCCGGTAGCAGCGGGTGTCCTGTCGCTCCTACTCAAGGCAGCAGCGGTGGTATTAGCAGCTGCGGCTGGCTGCCGTGCTTCCGGAGACAAAGCAGGTGTATCTAACGCAGCTGCGCGTGTGGCACCTGCAATATCTACCGGTGGAACCTGCGGTGGGGATGGCGCGGCCCCGCGAGAGGTTGGCGGCACCTCCATCATGTTCCACTGCGTGCTACTGTTGCCCACAGACGATGATGCAGATGCCGCCGCCGCTGCAGCAGAAGCAGCGATAGGGCTAGCGTTGACGCTCATTGCTCGGGCTGGTGATGTCGTGGACAAGTAGGCAGAGGCGGCCTCGGCGTCCTCGATGTCCTGCTGCGCGCGCAGCAGCTCTGTGAGGTGGTGCGAGTTTGGCCGCACGTGCCGAGCCACCTTAATGGCCACGACTGAGAAAAGAGGGAGAAAGAGGGCAACGGGGATCGCAGGCCCAACCTTTTGCCACGACTGCCACGCCTCCTGCGCACCAGTCGTGACATGGGAGGCGAGACTCGGCGGTGCCGCGGCACGAGAGAACAGCGGAGCTTGCGAAGGCACATGTTGTTGTTGTTCTACGATGTCGGACAGTACGGGAATGTTGTTGCGCTGCAGCAACCACGTCGCGGGCACCTCCATCGCACTCGGCAAGGACGCCCGCACCTCCTGCAGCCACGCTGGCACATTCGGGTACCCTGAGGGCAGCTTTGCCCCAGATTGGGCACCGGCACTGTTCAGCACGCTCCCTGTACCCCCCGACAGCGCTCCTAAGGACAGGTCCACGAGGCCCGCACCGCCGTCCAAGTGTCGCTTCACTACCGTCGTTGCAAGTCGGAAGATGCTGCCAATCGCGCCGCTACCAGCCGTGGCAAAGGCGAAGTAGTAGAGCGGGCGGCGTAGAAAGTGCAGCGTCGAGCGGGCCCGCACCGCCCACTCGTTTTCGTAATAAAACGACGCAAAGGTAGAGCTCAGCTCTGAGTGCGGGGAGCGGAGGACCGTGTCGCCGTAGGACATGGAGTCGTAGCCACTCGAGTACTCGTAGTCTTCGTCATCGTAGGAATTAGAGCCGCCACCGCCGTTGGAGTAGTAGCTAGTGGTGCCCGTGTAGCCCTCAGATGCCGGCGCTGGCCCGCGTGACTGCGACGGAGACGGAAAGGTGCGATTGGCAGAACTGTATTCGAGAGAGGACCGCACCGCGTCGGACACCTCCTCAGACTGGTTGTACGCCTCCGCCAGCTCCTCGTCGGAGTAGATCGACATGGAGCCCTCCTCGTCATCGAGCAAGATGGAGTCATTTTGAGACGTCGGCCCGGAGCCGTCGTTGATGCTGCTCATTTCCCTCGACCCCGACGTCTAGAAGGAAATGAGAAGTACACAGCGGATACACGTTGGCGCAGATTGAATATCTATTATGTGTGTGTGTGTGTGTGTGTGACGGTACGATGTCGTGCGTGTGAGGGAGCGCACAGAGCAGGACAACGGAGTATATATTTTTTTTCAAGAACGTAAAGCACCTGCACCCCTACAAGTTTACGGTTTGCCGTCTACGAGTAGTGCCGGTGTTGCAGTTCATCAAGCTACCACGCACCTTATGCGGGCGAAGACGTAAGCAAAAGAAATGGAAAGAAGAGCAACGTGAAGCATGAAAGACATCGGCTGAATACGCTGCCAGAACGAAATGGCGGCGCCAGGCTCCATCCATCCATCCAGTTCCACTCGAATTCTGAGGTGCTTACGCACGTCCCACAATGCTCGCTTAGAGCCCCAGTCACTTACAGCACCGACAGCGATAGAGCGTCCTTCTCCGGTCGGTACTGCCTGATCCATTGCTCGCGGCGCTGGTCCGCTTGACGATACGTAGTACAGCACACCGCTTGTGTGATGTTGGCAAACGACGCAGACCACCCCCTCTACCGAGAAACAAAGCCCAATCAAAGCGCCACGGTGCACCCACTCATGATACGATTCTTTAAGCAACGGTGGAACGCCCATGACACTGGGGAGAGCAACGACAAAAAATAATCATAGAATAGAAACGCCGTAAAGCAGAGCAGAACATAAGAGATAACAACTTATCATGATGCCTTACACACACACGTCCGTGGCAAACGCTGCGATCGGCTGGCAGCACAGCCGGTAATACAGCAACGCCAAAAGCCACCGCCACATAGTCTCGGCGGAGATCTCACACACAAAAAGAAAAAACCATTGATACTGCAGCGCTACTGCACAAATTCCTCCACCTTCTGTAGAAGCTCCGTATACACGGTCGTGCGGTGAATCTGTGGCACCAGAGCGAGGAGCCCCCCAGCAAAGTGACCCATCGCACGACTGCCTATCAACGTCAAAATGCAGCCGCCAGGTTCCATCAGCTGCACCACCACCGCGTCATGGTACTGCGCCGTTATGTAGGCCGGTGTCCCGAGCTGCAGCTGCTCTAAATTCTGAAAGTAGCGGGCGCCGCTCACGGTCACGTTACTCTCCATCAGCTCTTCCTCCTGTCCATCTACGCTACCGCCGTTGTTGTTGCCTTCACCGGTGCCGTCGCTGTCGTTCATCATCTGGGCAGGTGGCTCGAAGCATGCAAGAATCGTGTCGCCCTGCTTATCAGAGACAACAACCTGCGTGAGGAGGCGCATGTGGATGAGCTGATTGAAGTACTGCTCCACCGCCGTACCAGGGGCCTCCATCTTGTCCTCCTATGATGCAAAAAAAAAAAAAACTCCAGCGCTTAAAAGGAAAGAAGAAGGATTTCGGCGAAGATGTGTGTGTAAAGCGGACCTTAAATCTCGCTCGTTGACTCGTTCGCTTTTCGGAGTGGTAGAGCGGGGATAGGAGGACCAAGTCGAATTCCGGGATGAGTTCAGATCTGGCACTGTTGCTCAACAGCACGGCTGGCACGCGATGGTCGCACCAGGCATGTATGACGGGTGCGCGTGCACAAGAGAATAGGAGGAAGGGAGATCAGAAAGACGTAAAGGGTGTTCCCAAGAGTCTCGATGTACCGCCGGGGGCCAACGCAAAGGAGGTTGAACCCGCGCGGGTGAGCAAAAGATACATCCATCCAGTTCAGCGCCAATCCAGCACAATGCCCCTCAGCTTATTCCTTTGTTTGAAGTTAGCCCAAACAAGAGGAAAAGAATCAAAGTCAGTAGCTCTACTCAAGCTTGTGAAACTGTGCAAATGGGACACAGACAAAGCGAAAGAGCGCGTCAACGTGTCCAAGGCACCCCTGAGCCCCCCCCCCTCCCTCGCCTCACCTCTGTTGTCTTCCCTCATGTGATGGATGTTATTGCGTTATTCGGATCTGTAAATAAGCCGGGGCCGCGCAGCTGCCCGTCAGCATAGACACGCCTACACACAAATACACGCACGCCCTGACATCTAAGAACCTCGAAAAAAAAAGTTGTTTCTGCGTCCTTGCGCTCAGTGCTGCATCATCCTCGTCATCATCACACAGCGATGCGTACGTGCACACACACAAAACAAACATAGGTGGGAGCTTCGGGGGACTTCACAGATCTGGATTGGACGCAATCCGGTATGGATGCGTTGCGACAGCAACACCTCCACACGACTTCCAGAAGTACAGCAGAAACGGTAAAGGGACGCTGGCGCAAAGAACTCCTTCAAAGAAGAAAGAGAAACGAATGAAAGACCGTTGAGGTGATCGAAGAGGGAACCCACGCTGTCGCCAGCAAGAAACCCAGCAGATGCACACACACACACACACACAAAGGAGGGGAACCAGGAGAAGCAGACGACAGAAGCCCACAACCGCGTTATGGGTGGCGCGTACGCGGAGCACCGGTACATGAACGCACACCCATCAATCATTCTTCTTTGTGTTATCCTCTCTAACCAACGCGTCCTCACTTGTGCGCTGCACCAGCTCCTCCTTCGCGCTCTTTGAACTCGTAAAGCCCTCCGCAGTCGTCACCTCAACCGTCAGCCGCGTAGGAGCAATGGCGGCATCGAGCATCATCATCTCCCCTGCATCGTTAAACAGGTTCACTTGAATGGACCCGCGAATGAAGCCCTCCGGGCCGGAGAGGGTGGTCCCGCTCTCAAAGCAGTGGGAGGCACCAGGTGGGAGCAGAGGGAAGTTCCCCATCACACCCGGACGGCCCATCTCCAGCCCCTGCGCGTGCGCAACATCCACGACGACAAGGTGGTGTGAGAGGATCTGCGCGTGCCAGCGGTGCGGGTTTTTCTGTGGTCCACGATTCCGCACGTACACGTAATACAAGAAGAGGTGGGCCTTTGTGTCGTCGTCCTCTGAAAGAGGGGAGCCGGGACCCGACGTCGCGCTGCTCATGGAGGATGCACGGGGCAGAGGTCTACTGCCACCGCTGCTACGCCCCGATGAAGACGACGACGACCCCGATCCACTCTTTAGCGGCGTCGTAGAAGTAAAGGCGCCTTCCGCAGCGCTTTTGTTTCTCTGTGCAGCCGCGGTGGAAGTGGAGGCTGAGACCGACCCATTCGAGACAGAGGCAGGGTTGGAGCAGACGTACTCCGTTGTGATCTCCACTTCCAAAACGTCCGTCTGGGTGACCGTCCGTGTTGAAATCTTCTGTGTCAGCTGCTTGAATTCCTCACGGGTGGTAGGGAAGCTACGGGGGGTCACACTTGCTGGTAGAGTTTGTGCGATACCCGCGCTGCAAACGCCTTCCTCCAAGGTCAAGTCCGCCGCCGTGCTTTCGGTGCCGTGCCGATACGCGCGTCGATGTGCATTGAGGATGCTCGTAGCAGACAAAGCAAGCAGAACATCAGTGATTCCGTACAACGCAAACTCGTTGCGCACCGCGAGCAAGTACGCCGGCTCTGGTGGTACGCAGAAGCGATAGGGGGGGAACACCATGCTGATGGGCTCACACACAACGCAATGCCGAGGAAAATTCTGAATGCGACGCCGTGACGAGCGCTCGATCAGCACAGAGCCGCGTATGAGGTCTACACCCTCGTCCAATCTGTACGTGGTGCTACCAACGCTTGAGTTTGATGAGGCATAGGCGGCGCTGGAGGCGGTGGCCGCAAAAGCCTCTGTCGCGCTCCCCGTAGAAGCAGAGGAAGGTGAAGAGGGAGAGAATGCCGCTGCCCCCGTAGATGCCGACGCTGGAGCCCCTTCGCCACCCGGAGTAGCAGATGCCGTGGATGAGGCACTAGTAGCGGGAGTGGCAGTGGGGGCGCCGGCGGCGGCGCCAACTGTCCTGCTTGTCTCTCCCCCTGCTGGCTTCTTTGCAGCCGGCGTTGCCTCGGCAGTTATTGCGTTTTCCTTCTCGGCCGCCGTGGCGGCCATCTGCTGACGCAGCTCGCGAATACGAAAGGCCGCGCTGGAAGCGTTAATTTCGTTAAGCCGGCGCAGGGTGTCGAAGGCCGCGCTGATGCGCGCGCTCACCGTGTCGTGCGGGTCGTCGCGGATGGAGGGCCGCAAAAAGCACGTCCGCAGAATGGTGGGGAAGTTGTCGCCGTATCCCGCAGCCATGAAATCTTTTCGAGTGACTAAGAGGCCAAACAGCGCAAAGCACATGTCGTTGGGATCGGCGTAGTGGCCCGACACCGTTTTCCCGACGCGCAGGAGCTGCCGATAGGCGGAGCGCGCGACAGACATTTTCTTTGCGAGGTGCTGCCCGCCCCCCACACGTGTATGCCTGTGTCGATTGACTTCGTACCTCCGACGTCTGTTTCACAGCGTCCTCTTTGAGGGGTAGGGGTGTTCGTCTCTATCTCTTTCGAGGCTTGGGCACGGCAAAAAGAAGCAGGTGAGGGTGGTGTAGGCAGATCCGATCGAGAATGCGTTCAGCGTTCTAAGCAGGGTTGCGTTCCGGTTGTCAGCAAGAGAAAAAGAAAAGAGAAGCAGTGGAAGAACGATGGATGTCCTGAGGGAAGTGGGCCTGCAGTTGTTGTTTTTTTTTTTGAAAGCACACTGGCGTGCGGTCGCCATGAGGTGCCCACACAGGCAAAGACCAACACACTGAATACAACCACAGCACACACACAAAAAAAAAAAACAATAGTTGCATCGTTGTCAAGCGTGTAGCCTTCACAGTTGCGGGCTTCTCTCTGTGGTGGTGGG
>LJSK01000212.1:32737-46052 GCA_001299535.1 Leptomonas seymouri
CCCCCCCCCCCCCCCCCGTTCTCTGTGCGCGTGCTTCGGTTGACGTTTAGTAGACGACTTCACCACTGCGTTTTCTACTTCGCCGTTCTCTTCTTCTTTCATCCTATTATTATTATTTCAGTGAGTAGTTTGCCAAGCAGCAACTGAGGGTAACGAGCTCGGTTATTCGCTGTTACTGGCAGTGTATCTCTGGGGAAGGATCTCGCTTGTATCTCTTGTTCATCCCGGCCCCCACCCCCCTGGAGCCTCCTGCTCTTTGATTTGATTTAAGAGAAGGCAGAAGGAAGAACGAGCCCATATATTAATCGGAACGTAGCGTAGAGGTGACTTGCATCGCTATTGTCTTTTGTATTTTTTCTCTTTCTTGTGGTGGTGGTGGTTTTCGTTGTTGCTGTTGCGTGTTCCCCCGGATTCTAGCCCACCCACACACACACACACACACACACACACACACACATCAATACCAATATCAATATATATTTATATATCTACACACCTCCTATGCGTCTCGCTGTGTTTTGAGCTCCTTCCACTCGCAGTTTTACCCGTACTTTTCTTGTCTGTGTGTTGGCTCTATTTTTCTCGTTTCATCACAGTTTCTCGATTCAGTTTGATTATTTTGACTTCATTTTTCTTTTTAGCTTTCTTTTTGTTGTTGCTGTTGCCGTTGCCGTTGTTTTCCGCCCTGCTTCAGCCACCTTCTCCATCGTCTTCCTATTGATTTTCTTTGTCTCTCCTCCGGTGCCTCTCTCTCTTGTCTTTAGCCGGTGTACTTGAGCTGTTCTCTAGCCCCCTTTGGGTTTCACTCTCCTCGTCAACCGCTGGCGCTGCTCCGCTGCGTTGTGTCTTCACAGCGCACTGGTTGCCCCCACCACCACCTATTCGGTTGCGTGCCCCACCCCCTATCCGCTGTTAGCCGAACCCTCTACACGGGCGCACAGGGGCATTTATTTATTTATGATGAAAAGGAAAATGATGAGTGACCCCATCACTCAGTCTCTCAGCACTACAAGACATATGTACGAATACGGCGAGTACGACGGTCTCGTCGACCTCGACGCCATTCTTCACGGCTCCGCGACCCCAAGCACCTCGCTTCCGGGGATGAGCAATGGAGAGGGGGTTGCAGCAACATCTCCTACCTCAAACCACAGCGGCTCAGCTGTCTGCGACGGCGCCGGCGAGTACCCCAACTTAATGATGCAGCAAGGGCACAACAACAACAACAACAACGCGAACTGCAGGGAGCAGGGGTCGACGTCGCCACCGCACAGCCGGCCACAGGCGTGGAAGCAAAGCCGCGATCTTGTCGCGCGGGGAGGTGCGCAGGGAGCAAACAAATGCGTGCCGCGCTCTAATGGAAGCTACCCCGTGACGATGAAAGAAAACGATGTCATCCAGTCGGCGGCGTCCGCGCAGGCAGCTGCCGCACCGACTTCTCGAAGTGATGCGTACAGACGTGGGGAGGGTGCCAAAGGTCATCGAAGCAGCAATACGAATCACAACAACAGTGGCAGTGCGTATAGAATTTCTACCCCCCCTAGCATCGGCGCCGATGAGGGAGTGCGTCTGCCCGTGATCCTGCCGTCTCAGCAGCGCCGGCCAACGGATGGGCTGATTCAATCTCGAGTGCGCGTGAGTCCGCTGACACAAGAAACAACGAAAACCGCGCCCACAACCCCAGCGATGAACCCCACCGTGAAGACGTCGTCGAAGACGCCTCATAACGCACGCAGCGTCACAAGCATCTCCCCCCTGGCAAACGCAAATTCAGGTGGAGCCAAGACGGTCATGAGCGCCAGCAACCTCGCCGCCCTCCAGAAGAACTGCAACGAGCGTGCCTACACAGGCCCGCTGAGCACCGGCACAAGCAGCGGCAAAGCGCCTCCCTATCTCGCACCTCCGTTGTCGCCGCTGCACACCCGTGCTCACCCACCACCACCCACCGTCACAGCAGCCACCACTAGCTCCAATACAAGCCCGAGTATGGGTGGTGGCGCTGTCACAACGTCAGCTGGTCACGCGACGAACGGCACGTCAAGGCGCGGGGAATTGTTGGATGTGGGGCGGCCCCCCTCCACTCACACGACCATGATCGACATTACGAATCCCATGGCACGCTCCGGCGGCTGGGTTAAAGAGGAAGTGCGCCGCATCGAGCACAGCAGTCAGGAGCTAGCCGCCGGCTTCCCGCAGGATCGGCGGCGGCAGTCCGGCGCTTATCCCAGCAGCACTTCCGGCTCCGTGGAGAGCATGCGCTGCAGCACGGAAGTGGATGCGGGCAGGGGCAAGGCGAACACCTCCTCGACGCTCACGGCGCCGCGGACACCGGTGTGGTCAAACGATTATGAGGTGGGCCACACGGATTTTGTCGGCCTCTCCACCTCGGCAGATTTCGGCGCGATGCCGAAGGTAGTCGCCCCACCGCTGTCACAGCGGGCCAAGAAGACATTGTCAGACAGCAGCAACAGGAGGCTGGCGCCCTGCCGCCCCTTACCGGTCGTTCCCTCGACGCCACCGGCAGGTAAGATAGCGTCGCCGGCGGAGGCTGGGACATCGCCGGTGCGCACCGGGGCCCAGAAGCGCCCGCTGCGTCAGTTCGACTCGGAGAGGCAGAGCCGCACAGCAGCGGCAGCCCCCTCATCATTGCCGGTGCCGCTGGTGAACCACATGGCGAACAGCAAGAACAACAACGGAGGACCGAATGCTGCCCAGGCTAGTCCAGCTGATTTGAACGGCAACCGTACCTCTCGAGTCGGCAACACGGCAGCCGCTGGTGTCGCAGCAGCTTCGTCAAAAGACGCCGTCTGCGCCCCCTACACGTCTGGCGTAGCGTCTCACCGCCGTATTATGATGAGGGCTGTCGACACGCACGCCAGCGCCTCCAATGAGCTCGCTGGAGATCGCAAGGCAGCAGCTGGTGGGATAACGAGCAGCAGCGCGGCCTTCACCACCACCCAAGACGACGGCAGCAACGGCGTGTCGAGCGCGACGATGCCGCAGCTGCCGTACACCGAAAGCTGCCGTGCTGCTCTAGAGGCGTGGGCAGCTTTTCCCGCACTCGATGTCACGATCCGTGGTCAGGCACCGACAGCTACCCAGCTGCGCCGTGAGCGGGATCTGGCAGCGACACGCCACCTAGTCGCTCGGCAGCTCTATCAGCCCGTGAAAGGCCAGGCACCGCAGGAGTTTGCGGGGGAGCCGTTTGAAATGAACTACGACGTGCACAATGTAGTGGTACAGCTAAGACACCGTAACCGTCCGTTGATGATGGCTTACCCGGCCTCTCTGCCGCAGGAGCTGGACATGCGTCCTCGCTTGCGTCGCCAGCGCACTCCGCGTAGCTTTTATGGCAAACGCTTTCCTCACGTGGGGGATGCATGGTTCCGCAACGCGTTGGACGGCGCGCGGCTCATCGAATCGCCCGACATCGAGTCGATGGAGAAGCGAGAAGAGGAAGAGTTTGTGCGCAACGGCGGCGATCCGGCTCACCGGAGAAACCGATACGGGCAGGCAAACAATCACCATACGAATGCGAATCATCAGCAGCAGCCACCACCACAACAACAACAGCAGCAGCAGCAGCAACAGCGCCTGCCTCCACACGCGGGCGCCAATACACCGAGTATGGACCAAGTAAATCGCAATGCAGTACGGATGGAGCAGTCTGCTGCGTGAGCCCACAAAATAAAGAACATGCACGTGATGTGGCGTGTCGAGGAGTGATTGAAGAGATTACATCAGCGGTGGTAACACTACGGCATGATGAATCATGGTTGAAGCGAAGAGCAACGAATACATGCTCCGGCACAACTGCACTACACATGGAGTTCAGTTTGCGTAGCAGAAATGGGTTTCCTTTATTGACGCTGTCACTTCGGATCGCAGCATCGGTATGAAGATTCTTCCTTGCCCGTGCTTTCGAAGTGTGTGCAGCTGTTTCTTTGGGTGTTTTCCCCTCCATGTCAGATCTTTGTTTTGCACTTCTTCGTTTTTGTTTTGCTTTCTGTATGTTATTTATCTTCTTGTTCTCCCCCCGCTAACTAGGTTTCACTTCATGTTTGTGTGTTGTTTTTCTGTTTTGCTTGTTTGCTTTACGGCTGTTGCCGTTGATCATTACATTTTTCTCTCAGGGTTTTTTCAATTGCCCCCCACAACATCAGTGTTCACCGCAATCGTAGTTCCCTCTCTTTCTCCCTGTCTCAGATATTTCGTGTCGGTACCGTGTTCACATCCTGTCTTTGCTTTGCTTTATGTGGTGTGTGTGTGCTCCAAAGTGTATACTGTTGCGATGGCTGCCCACGCATTCATTTTACGCTAATTATGCGTTGTTGTTGCAGTTGTTGTTGTTGTTGTTGTTGTGTTGCCCTCGTCGGCGGTGAACGTGGGTGTGAAGCTTCGATGTATGCTTGTTTGTTTATATTCCCTATTCATTCATGTTGATCTCGTTGTGCGCAAATTCCTCTTGCAAGACGTGGGTATTGGGAGAAAAAGGGGGTCGTTTGAATTCTTTTCACGTGTGCGTGCGTGCCTCCCCGGATTTTTCCTGGAAGGGTGACTTAGGGCATCGGTGCATACACAAGCTCCGTTTAATTGCTACATCATGATGCTATTAGGGTACGATTTCTGAAGCTGGAAGTTCGGGGAAGGTTTCGGATCAAGTTTTTTTTGTTTTTGTCACCAAGTACGCGCATGTTCGTCTGCTTCAACCTGGCGCCCCCGTGCGATCGTGCTTGTAGAGAGAGGAGGCGATGACGGAAGCCGATCACGCCAGGGTAGTGAGATCACGCCCCCCTCCCCCAACCACCACCACCACCACCACCCATTTGCCGAAACGATCCTGCTGTGTTGGCTAACGGTAGAGCAATGCACATTCTTCATAGTTCTATGCGGCACTGACAAATGCTGTTGTTGTTGCTTTTCACTAGCATTGTGTTCAACTGATTTACCGATTCTCTTTCATCTTTTCTTTTCTACTTTTGATGGGGAAGCCCCTGTTAGGGAAATGCTGATGATGGAACGGCATCCACCAGCTTACATACCTCCACTTTCTTTTCCCGTGGGTTACTCGTCTCTGTGTTGTTGTTGTTTTCCTTGTTGTGTGTGCATGTGTGCGTGTCCTGTCCTTCGTCCCTCACTACACCTCACAAGTAAAAAAAAAAGGGTGTCTGGTGTGGGTCATCGAGAGGCCGTGTGGGCAACGGGGAGAGCCGGGAAGGCCAGTGCTTGTTGTTTCGTATATATGCTGGTTTATTTTTATGGTTGGGTGGGTGGTGCCGTCGTACGCGCCGTTCTTTCATTTTTCTTTTCATTTTTTGTGTGTTGTTTTTTCTTTTATTGTTTTGCTCCTCTTCCCCACCATTGTTTGCTTCCAAAGAAGAAGATAGAGAGAGAGACACACACACATGCTTATGGTAAAGGAGTAGGGGAGACGGGAGAGGCAGATGAGAAGGGCTGGCAATGCGCTTTCGACCCATGTGCGTAGCAAAGCACACTTGCTTATATATGATGGGGAACCGCGGTGCGCCACTGCGCTGCTGCTATGCATTTCATATGTTGTATGAACTTTATTTTATCACTATTTTTCTATTGTCACTTGTGTTTGTTTGTTAGTGTTGGGTCCTTCCTTCAATGATCTGCATATACTCTTATCACAAGACGGGATGTGTATGCAACCTTTTTTTTTCCCTTTCTGGGGGGATCTCTTCTTTGGTTCCTCTCATCTGGCGGGCTCTCTCCCCCCTCCCTCTCTCCCAGCCGTAACAGGCAGTTGTCCTCATGACCCATCGTGTTTTTTTTTTTTTTTCATGAAGGGCGCCTGTTGTCGTTGTTCTTTATGCCGCCGTAGTGAGCTGCCTGATGCTTTTTTTGGTGTTGCGCACCTGGAGACGTTTCGCGGCGGCCCCTCCTCTCCCTCGAGACCCTCGCGTGTACTGCAGAGATAAAAACGGTGGGACACCTTGCATCCACCGTTTTTATCTCTGCTATATGCGCGTGTGTCGTCATACACTTCGAGGGCCCCCCACCGCTGGCGCTCACCCATTCATTTTGCCTCTCTTCAGGTGAAGCGCGCAAAGCCTTCGCCCTCTCTGCATATGGCCAAAGCAATGATAACATGGCGCGCCACTCTCAGAAAACCGCTTGGGGGATTGGCGTTCTGCCACACAGCATTCTTTCGTCGACAGCATGCTCCTCTATATAAGATACACATCCTCTTCTAATAGGCGTGCGTGCAGTCTGTTCTTTCCTTCGTTAGTGCTGCCTTCAGTACTGACAGCCCTCCCTTCTCCGTGCATGCTCTTTCTTATAGGGCCAAGCAATGTAGTCCTGTAAGGCGGGGGAGGTTTTCAGAAGTGCCCACACACGTATATATACGCCTAACTGGATCTGAGATTGCTGTGCCTGTCCAAAGGCGGGGGACGCTAAGAAGTGGCCGGCGCACTGCGTACTTCTAACCATCTTTCTTTTTCTTGTTCATATTCTATGGCCACCGCGCCTTGATGTTTACTTCGGCCTTTGGCTTACGTTTCACATCCCCTTATTATTACTATAATTCTCTAATTCCGCAATGTTGCTTCTTCGCGCGTGTTTCTCTTCTTCTTCCTTCTTGCTTTGTTGTTTTTGTCTCTGTTATTGTTCTTGTTGCTTTTCACGTCCATTGCTAAAGGGCGCTTCTGTGAGAAGTGAACGTGGCAGTTTTCTTCTCTTCTTGCACTCCCTTCTTCCTTCTTACGTCTCTTGTGTCTTTCTTTGCTCCGCCCTCCCTCTGCCCTCCCACGCCATACAATCGACGGTGTGGCAATGTTTCTTTTTTTCCTTTGTTGTTGTTGTTGTTGTTGTTGTTGTTGTTGATGATTCTTTCTATCTTCTTCGGAGCGGCCGATACATTACACGCACAGACACACACACATGCACGCAGAGAGAGAGGGAAGCAACAGCCAAAAAGGAGGTGAAAAGCAAGTCTTGACGATTTGCCTTCAGTTGATGCTCCGGCATGTTGCATTCGGTTCTATTGTTGTTTGCTCTCTACAATGAAGAGAAGCATCTTCAAAGACCTCCAGTAGGTGTGTGTGTGTGTGTGCTTGTGGATGTGTGGGGGGGAGCGTGCAATACACGAATTAATATCTGTAGGATATTGCATGTATACCTATGCAGAACGCCCTTTAGTTCTTACTTGCTAGTGGTAGGAGTCAGTCACGTGTTATCGGAGCACCTCTCCTCTTCATATATTTCTTTGTGTCTGGGGAGAGGGGGCGTGTGTGCTCCTTCCTCCGCCTCATGTATGCGCTTGCAGTGAACTGCGACCACGTAAAAGAAAAAAATGCATACTCCGCTTCTTTCTTTCTTAATGATTTGTGCTCGGCTTGATCAACGCTCCATTAGCCGCCTTTATCCTGTCATTAGAACAACACTTCATTTCCTTTCTTTATGCTTCTTTAATAAGAGGCATAGTTATATTTGTTCTTTTGTGTGTGCGTGTGTGTGTGCGCGTATGACCATCATTCGGATCCGCTCGACTTATGTGTGTCGATCATGCTTTTTTCTGTCTCTTGGCTGTGGATGCTTTTGCGGATGAACTTAGCGCTGCGTATGTGTGAATATTTCTTGCATCAAATCAAGGAGCATGAAACAAGAATTCTTTTTGTCGCAGCAGTTAGTGTTTCGTATATATATATATATATATATACGTGTCTGTGTTTGTTTGTGTGTGTGTGTGTGCGCGTGCCTTTTTCTTTTCTTGTTCCATGGCTGCGGCGCCGTAGAGCGTCCCTTCCAGATCCCAGGATGTTGTGGTGGACGTATCGCCGAGTGGAAGAAAAAGGGTTTTTCCACTGATGCCTTTTCGCTGTTTTTCGTTGTTCCTTTATATATTTTTTGTTTGTTTTGCTTTGCTTTTGTGTGTACATGGCCCCTCCTTCTTTCTCTCTCTCTCTATATATATATAGATATATATATCTACACATTGATTGTCTTTCCAGATTCTTTGGGTTTTGTTTTATGCCTTTGTATGACAACTATCCCTTCCCCCTCCCCCTCCCCTCTCATGCTGTTATTGATGTTTTCTTCTTGTTCCCACAGTTCCTTTTATGTGGAGATTGGCCTTTTGAGATCGAATTCGTCTCTGCCTATATATGTTGTGCGTGTGTGTGTCTGTTGTTCTTGCGACGCTCAACTCAAACGAGGCGCATGTCGATGAATGAAACAAAATACAAATAATGTAGTCGCTGTTGCTTTTTTTTTCTTTTTGGAGAGGGTTTTTGTTTTTGTCTTGATTTCGCTTTCTAGCTGACTGTTACGTGGGGGTGGTTGGGAGAGACAACGTCGTAGAGCCCAAGATGTACTTTTACGCTCCACACACCAATAAAAAACAAAAAGAAATTGCATAAATTTCAGCGAAGGGCACTTCATGGGGTGTATGATTCGTATAGCTGTTGGCTGGCTGGCTTGAGGGGCGGGGGGGGGCGCGGTGCTTCTTCGTGGGCGTAGGATGCTGCGGCCTCGTTGGATAACACGCACGCGCTCTCTTAGCGTACCGGTGATGGATACGTCCCAGAGGACAGGGGCCTCGTTACGGCGAAGTGCGTTCCCCAGTGCCACCACAAACACACACACACACATGCACGCCTTCTTTGAGGTTGGCCCGCCACGCATGCATTCCTCTCGCAACGCCTTCCCTATCAAAGTCCCATTCGTCAGTCAACTATCCTCTCGTTTTCTCCCCTGACTCCCCCTATTTCCTATTTTGGTTTTCATTTTCTAACTTCTACACGCCACGGCATTACACCGGAAAACACCAATGCACCTGACCGCGAGCACTCTCCCACAGCTGCACTACCATCACCTCTGAGGTCTTCAGCACGGTGTACTCTCTCATGTTTGTGTGTGTGTGTGTGTGTACTCCACGTCTGCCGTACGTCACCATCACGGGTGTTGTGTCTCCCGTGGAATTCTTTACTTTCTTGCTTTCTTTTCTTTTGTTGCCTGCGTAGTGCATTTCTTGGAGGGTCGTGGAAACGCGTCGCTGTGTCGTGCTGCTTCTCGTCCTCGCCGGTGCTCTCCGCACGAGCGCGTCCCTCACAATCGCCGCGCCCAGGTAACGTCGAGCATAAGAGGCGTCGAAAGGAATAAGAAGGGGGTGCGTTAAACTTCGCAGCACCACGTCGACGAAGCGGGGACGCGTCACCCTCAGCAAAGCAAATTTCTTTGTTCAATGAAGAAGACGCGCGAGTTACTCAGCCGGCCCGCCGGCGGCGTTGAGCCAAAGAAAGACAAGAGAGGCGAATCGAACTACAGCAGAGGCTATGCCTGCTCTTGCACCCAGAAGGGCTCCTCGACCTCTACCCACGGCACCTCCGTCACCATCAACGGCAGTAGCAGCAATGGAAACGATGATGAGAAGAAGTGGAAGCAGAAGCTGACCGACTCAAAGATCTTCAAGCGTCTCATGCAGCCCTCGGGGCTGGGATTTGAGAAGAAGGGCGGCGGCAGCAGTGAGAGCCGTGACCATAATGGAGAGAGCGTTGTGCCACGGCTGGGCGAGATACCGGTGCGCTCCAAGTACTATCGGGCAGAGCAGCACAAGTCGCACTTCGCGACCACCGCCGACTACCTGCCGCTGGCAGAGATCTGTGGGCCGCCGATGCCGACCTCAAGCCAGCAGCAGCAACTATCACCAAAGAGAAAGGAGAGCAACTCACCACGCAACCTCTACTCGGGTCACAAGAAGCACAAGAAACGCCCCCACCGAAACAAGCGAAGGATCTCCAGCGATGGCGACGCTCCGTACGAAGGCATGGACGACTACGTTGACCAGGTGAACGATGTGGAAGACGAGGAGGGGTACGATGAAGGCCAGGAAAGTGTGTGCACAGACGAGTACAACGACGACGTCCACTTCCACTCTGGCAGCGGTGCGGATGATAGCAGAGACCCCAACGGCAAGGCGGGTGTGGAAGGCAATGTGATGATGGAAGGTAGCCTGCGTGAGAGCTTGGTGAAGAACATAACTGGCAGCATGCAGCAGCACCACCATCACAGAAGCACCGCCAGTTGCACAAGCGCCGCCTCCTCTATTGGGCCGACTGGGCTGCCGCTGCTCCCACAGTTCCGCTGGGTGCCACAGCCCGGTGGTGGCGGTCATGGCTTCAACCCATTCATGGCATTTCGAATGTCTCCGCTTCCGCACCATCAGCAAGGGAATCACATGCAGTACTACGGGCATGAGCATCAAAACGTCACCGCCGCGACACACACGGTTCAAGAGCAGCCATCGTACGACGACAGCAACGCGTCCCCACCACCGTCATTTCCGCAGCAGGATGAGGGCAAGGCTGTCACCCGTTTGAGCACCGTTGGAGCGCAAGATGGCAGCTTCGATATGTTCTACGTCACTCCATCCCCCGGCCCGCAGCTCCACAATGCGTCTCCGCCGCCCAACTCCTTCTACGGGCCTATGGGCTCGCTGGGCATCGAGGCGTCGCACAAACGTCGGCAGTTGGAGTTGGAGAACGGCTCAGCAGGAGACGCCGAGAAGGCCTACAAGGAGCGCACCTTCCGCCGCTGCACGCGGTATGATGGTAGCTTTTTGATTATTACAAAGGCTTGGTGCGACCCGAACACGCTCCTCGGTGCACGCGTCATTGACTCACCCCCTTTACCAGATGATGTGGACGGTGACACGAGCAGCTCTGACAGCGTCATGATCACCGACGGGGATCACAGTAACGAAGACTTGGCAGGGAGCAAGCCACCGGTCTACGACGCGGCTACGATGGCCGCGCGCGAGGCTCGTGTGCGGAAGGAGCGGATTCGGCAGGAGCGTCGCCGCCACCAGCAATCACAGTCGCCGTCCTTTTACTTTACTGGAGACGATCTAGCGGTCCCACATTCGCACTCTATGTCTCCTTCGCAGCAAGATGGTGCACAGCGGAAGGCCGCATCGGCCGTCGCCCGCACCGTTCTTCCATCCCTGCCCGCGCATATGCGCTCACCACAGACTAAAGCAAAGCCCCTGCCACAGTCCAGCAAGCCCGTGGAGGAGGAAGACCTAGGTGACGCGAGTTCCTTGAGCTCCTCAGACAACAGCGAGGACGACGGAAATGACGACGACGACTCTAGCACAGATTCGGGCAGTGACTTCCCCAGCGACGACTCCTCAAGTTCTGACAGCGGCGGCGAAGAGGATGATTATCTGGGCTCAGAAGGCGGTTGCAGTCCGCGGGGTGGCTCGGTCGTGCAGGCCTCTGCCCACGGACGGTGTCGTCAACGGCGTTTTCCGACAACGTTGCCAGATATTTCGATCTCCGCTAGTCCCAGCGCGGCCATCAGTCGCAGCTTGGTGGGCGACGCGGGGCAGTACGACTTCATGAACAGCTCGATGCTGGAAGGCACGGGCAACAGTCTTCTCTTTCCGCACGATGAAAACGAAAATAGCATCGTGGGGACAACAATGTTGACGCTGATGACACCCTCCCACCAGCCGGGATACGATAACTCGCTCTCGCCAGTGCACAGTGGTGCAGGTGCGAGAACACAAGATCGGACCGGCAGTGCGGCACCCCACGGCTCATCGAAGATCACTGCCAACGCAACCACGGGGTCTGCTGCACGTGGCAGAGATCTGCCGAAAGAACACATTGCGTCGGGCAACGGTGCCAGCGCCGCCGCCATTTTACGGGAGAGGAAACGCATCAAGCAGGTCGCAGCAGTCGCACGCGCGAATGCGGAGTCGCCGCAGGGTGGAACACCGCGTAGGCAACAGCAATGCACGGTCAACAGCAACTACGACGTTGGCGTAGACGACTTATTTGCTTATGGTGGCTCCTTTCTCTTGCACAGCGCACGGCCCTTGTACTCGCCTACCGAAGACGTGGACGGCGATACGGTGGCGGCGGACAGGGGCCCCGTGTCGGTCAGTCCTGCACTGACCGACGGCCGTGTGGTGGGAAGCTCTCCCCAGAAGCTTCCTCAGAGCCGCAAAAATAACAACAGCAACATCAAAAAAAACAGCACGACCTCTAAGTCAGATTACATGATGTCCGTGCGTAACTCCACGACAGCGTCTGGCCCCCATGCCAACCATGCGCCGGCGGGCGTTAGCACATCGGCCTGTGGTGCCTCGGACCCTCCATCCACCCAACGCAACACGCGAGGTGCTAACGCAAACGCTCCCCCCATGGCGATCCACAATAGAAAGCAACAGCGTGCGTCGCCGGTGCCGCTAGCTGGCATTCCCCTTGGTACAGGGGGATACAGCAACCGCCCTTCTATTCCAGCCCTTTGCACCCCACCCACGCACCCCACAAATCGCCCAGCGTACCTCACGCCAAAGCCGCCTGGCGATGGCTGTTGGTATTCGCCCAAGTAATGACGCCCAGCAGCGCCCCAAGCACATGAGGAGTTAAGGAGTTTCAACGATGACCTCATGCGGGCTAATCTAGCGAAAGGGCAGCAGAAGGTGGGGTGCGACACGGGAGGGTATGCCGAGCACGAAGCCCACGCCGAAAGCGGGGCTTTCGCGACAGGGACAACGCCTTAGCAATGCTACGAGTGTCGTTTGTGTGTTTGTGTGTGTCGTAGATGTAATGGAGGATGTTGGTATTTGTTGTCACGGCGTGTAATTCTTTTCGTGCACGACGGTGGTGTTCTTAATGCGTTCAGGAACTGCGGTACATGTTCCCTCTCCGCTGTTTTCATTGCTTGATGGTTTTGTTTTTATTTATTTGTCTGTATGTGCTGTTGCTTTCCTTTGTCGAAGTCCGGCCTGCGTGGCAGCGCTCGAGGTGCTTCCACGTTGTTTCCGGCTATTCTTTGACTGCAGAGCCTCATTCATTCGTCGTGCCTTTGCCCACTGTTGTTCGGTGGCGATAACCATATCCTATTACTTTAAGGGCATTCTTTTATCTGTGTATATATCCATATGTGTATATCCATATATATGGTGTGTGGGTGTGTGGGTATGCCGGCCGCCCCTATCCTTCTTCCTTTTGATGCTTTAGCTTTGTGTGCACACGGAGAAGAATCTACCTGAAGCTGAGCACCCCAACTGTAGATCATTTCTATCGATTCCTTCTTCTCTGTAGTCATGTGTGCTTCGTCCTTGCGTTGTGTCGCCCTTTTATTTTTACGCTTGCAAGTAGAAATTACGTTAGGTTCCAGCAGTCCCTTTCAATTTCTTTCTCTTTATTTTGAGAGGTAGATTTCTCTCTCGGTTCTTGATGACTTCAACATGTAAAGAACTACATCACAAGCATTTGCCTGATGCCTAAAGATGCTGTAAATGGGCTTGTGTGCGTGTGTGCGTGTGCGTGTGTTT
>LJSK01000213.1:346-46711 GCA_001299535.1 Leptomonas seymouri
GCGTCGATCGAGGCGGGTGTTGCCCGGGAGCGTGATTGGGAGGAGTTGTTATATAGAACGCGTGGTGGTGCTGTTGCGGATTGTGAAGAGTTGCGAATAAAGTTGAGGCAGCTATCGTTGTCGGAGTTGAAGTTGTTGGATGCTGTACGGCAGTTGGAGGTGTATGATTGTCGTCATATTTTGATGGACGATGCTGTAGTTAGTACGTCGCATGTTAAAGTTTTTGATGGTGCGGGGTGGGAGGTTGTGGTTAGTGGTCGTGAGCTTGAGCTGAAGAGGGTCTTTGTGAGTGATGCGGCTGTTGCGTGCCGAGTCCTGCAGCGCAACATTTTCGATGTCGTGTTTGAGTGCGGTAGTTTGTCCGTGTCTTTTTCTGTTCTTCATGCCGCTTCGGTTACCGCGGAGGAGGTGGATGCGCGTCTGAGTGAATTTCCGTTTCACAACGTACTTGATCTATATCGCCGTCGACTGGAGGAGAAGTCGTTGGAGGACGAGTTGCGTGATGCGGCGGAGGCTCAGGGGAGGCAGCTGAAGGAGGTTTCTTCCCTTCTTGAGGCGAAGGAGGCTGCGGCCGCCTCGCTTCTCTCTTCTGCTAGAGACGCTCTAACGATTCTCTGCAGCGATGCCCGTGATGACGAATCCGTTGAAGATACTCTTATCCGGGAGGTGGCGGAAGTGGCTCGGCGTGAGAAAGAGCTTCGCCGTGCGCTGGATGCTTCTCTAGAACGCGAAAGAGCTTCTGTGGTGTTGCTGAAGGACGCGGAAGATGCCGCATTAGCTCAACAACGGGAGGTGGAGACAATGAGGAGGCGTTTGGCAGTGCTGAACGACACGGCAGGTATTTTACAGGTGGAAGCGTTGGAGGCAGAGGAGCGGCAATCGCTGCTGTTGAAGCAAATTTCAGCATCTCCCGTTTCATCGATCGCCAGCGGTTGTCTTTCTAGTGTTCTTCAGCTTTGTTCGCTTTTACAGTGCACCTCCGCCGAGTTGGGCCCTGTTCTGGACGAGCGGCTGAAATCGCTGAGGCGACTGGAATCATACGCGGAATACCGGAGCGGTGAGGTAATATGGTACAAGGATTCTATTGCTGTGGCTGCCGCTCGCAGGCTTCGCAGTGCTTTAACGGACTATGAATTTGATACATCATCTTCGACAATGGTGCAGAGCGGTGAAGAGCAACACGCTAACTTGATTCATATACTCGATGGAGCTTATAAGGAACTGCAACGCGTACGTGCCATGTGCTTGCATAAAGAGGGGCTCTTGGATTCTTTGATGAAGCTTGTTGATCGATGTGGATTCTCATTGCAGGAAACTTGGCAGCAGCTCGGTAGAATCACTGCTCTTGCTTCGCCACCTCCAATTGAGGTGTCAACGCTGCTGGAAACTAAGCAGATGGAACAACTGCTTGCTGTCTGCCACGGACTCCATGCGGCAGCGGCTGATTGCGTGGACCAACACAAGAAGCTCTTGCAGCTGTTTCAAAGTACGTTCTCAATTCTCAGCGCAACGTCGAGGGAGGCAGGAGCGATGAATGCCGATTGTTTCAGCGGCAGCACTAGTTACCAAACGGCTACTACGGATGCTGATGCCGGCGTTGTGAGCATAACTCTCTTATCACAGGCTCCAAAACTGGCGCTGCACCTCGGGAAAGAAATTGCAGAATTGCGCCGCGTGGCTGCAGCAGTGCCTGAACTGGCATCTGCTGCGCAGCAGAGAGATGCGCTAGTCCGCGTTGTTGCAGCCTGCTGCGCAACGCTCCGTAGGGTAGAAGCTGGCAGTGAGGCAGTAGTGTTGGATGTCTCTCGCGGCGGAGCTGCTGGAGCTAAAGTCGATGAGAGTTTCATTGACGGCTTAGCCGAGCAAGCATTGCAAACAGTTGAGGCCGCATCGGCAACGTTGAGTGAAGTCTCCCGTTCTGTTAGTAGTACATTCCGTGCATACCTGCTGAGCATAACGCAGGCGATCAGCGTATTAGAGGAAGTTGTGGTTAGTGAGCAAACCCACGTGCCGGTGGGCTCCCGCCCGATGCGGCTCTTAGATCTAGCGGACGCTGTAAGTTTTCGTGTGAAGCATCTGGAGCGTGAACAACGCAGCGTAGAAGAGCGGCGAGAGCGCGACCACGTCGAGCACACAGTATCCCAAGAAGCTTCGGAGAAGGCACTGATGGCGTTGAGTGAACGTTTGGACGCGAGTGAGAGAGGGGGCAAACACTTGGCAGAAGAACTCGTGACGCTGAAGAGGAACGCTGTGCGTTTGCTGCAGCGCTGGGACGCCGTGGCGCTAGTTCTTGGCGAGTTTATCGAGCGGGTGCACGGGACAGCTGCAGAGGATACGAAGGGACAGCTGACGCTCACGGAGGAGCTTGTGTCGGTGATGAAGCAATGTGGTTCTTTGTGCGAAAGCGACGCAGGTGCATTGGACTGCCTGAAGGCTCGCTTGGCAGAGGTGTGTGATGCGTTTCAGCGACGCAGCAGTGATCTGCGTCGTGCCGAGTTCACCATTGAATCGCTGAAGCTGCAGGCTACTGACTTGTCCGCCACTAACACGGTCTTGGGCGATCATGTTAATTTGCTGACATCGAAGCTTGATGCCTCGCAAGCTCTCATCGCGTCAATGGAGGCGGACGCGGCTGCTCAAATCAGATCTGCGGCTGAGGAAAGGAGCTCCATTGCAGCTGCACATCGCGAGGGACTCGCGGTGGTGGAGGCTGAGCGTGTGGCGTTGGAAACGAAGGTGAGCGCGTCGGAACTGGAGGTGGCGAGATTGGTGACGGAGCTGAGTATCGCGAACCGCAGCATCAGCAGCGAGCAGACGCGTGCGTCGCAGCTGAAGCGGGCCATGCACGAGCAAGAGGCTGATATCCTCGCATGTGTAGCCGCCGTTGGCAATGTAAGCTCTCTTGCTGAGGTGGGCGAGATGGTGGCCACCTATCGTCGCGAGTACAAGAAGCGTTGCCTCGAGTGCAAGGAAGTTCGCCAGCGTCATGCGGTGGCACTGGAGTGGGCCACCACTGCGTGCTTTGTCTCATCGGAAATGCGCGGCCTGTGGACGGTTGTGGGGGCCCTATCGAAACACTTTCCAGGGGTGCCGCTTTGCCAAGTAGAGAGAGAGATCCAGCGACTGCAGGGGGACTTCGCAGAGGCGGAGCGGATTCTGGGGGCACCTCTGTCTCATGCTTCGGCAGATGGTGCAGCCACTCGGGCAGTCCTTTTGCGAGTAATCAGTCAGGTATACGATGTGTTCTTCCCATCTGTCAGCGACCTCAGCTCGCAAGAAGGCTTGAAGGATTCTGCAGTACAGCAAGCAGCGCTCTCGGCTTCACTATCGCGGAAGAGGGCTCCGACAGCGAACTCGTGGCTTGTGTGTCCAGATAAGCTGTTAGATGCGTTGATGCGGCAGCTGGAACAGAAGTGGGCCTTGCAGGAGGCGGAAGAAGAGTCGCGGCGTAAAGAGCAGATGTGGTGCAGTACCGTTGTATGCATCTGCGACTCCTTACAGCGCGCACTTTCTTGTGCCTACAGTGTTGTCACCGATCACCAACATCACAACGCCGACGACGGCGACTACGGCGAGCGCACCTCCCTTTCCTCTGTCACTCCGCAGAACACATTGCAGTCCGCGCTCAGCGCGCTACAGCTTGTCGCAAAGCGAGTTGGTGAACACGTGATGGAGCGCGCACAGCTTCTCCGACAGCTGTGCTCACCGCTGCAGTCGTGCCTTTCGACAACGGAGCCCTCGTTGGAAGAGCTTGTAGCGTCTGTTGTGCGAGAGGTAGACGCGCTACGCAACGCTTCTCGTGAGTCAAGCCAGGCTCAACGGCGCTCAGCGAACGCTGTTGCCATGTTGACCTCCCTCTTGCACGATGCCACAGCTGCGCTGCCCGATAACGTACCGTTTCTTGAAAAATCTATGCTGGAGCTGCAGCAGCAGCAGGAAGCCACCAGGCAAGTCGAGGAAGCTTCGGGTGCCGAGCTGTTGCGCAAATGCGTCGCATATGCAAAGGAGTGCGCGCGGCTAACATCGCTGGAGGGTGAGCTGTGGCGATTGCTAAGTGGACGACGCAGCGATGGCGGTGACACAGCTCTTAGAGCTTCATCTTCCTTAGTCAGTGCGGTGGAGAGGGTAACGGTGGACTTGGCGAGCTTGCGCGAAAACGTCGTACCAGCACTGCAGGCGATGCTCCGCACCTCTGCAGTGGACGCAGTCCTTTATCAGGAAGCTGCGGATCGTTCGAAGGTATATCTTGCAGAGTTGACGCACCGCGTCATGGTATGCTACAGTCCCTCGTTCCATGAAGTCAAAGATCTCTGCCAGCAGACTTCCGCTCGCTCGGATCGCTTAGAGCAACTGCTGTCACAGAAAACGGAGCAATTAAAACGGCTGCAGAATGAGTATGAAACACTCGAATTGGCCGCGCTGCAGCTTGCGCCAGGTCAGGAGAAGTGCCGCCAAGTCATGGGTATGGGTGCGAGCGGAGCAAGCGATACATCTCTCGCTGCTCCAACGGGTGCTTTAGGCGTTGTAGAACAGGAGGCCAGCGTGTTGCTGCAGGTCCTCACAGCATACGGCACGCTTGCAACACAGTCCGCGCAGCAACTCACAGCACACGAGAGTCTGAAGGCGGTGCACGAAGAAGCCATTGCGCGGAAGCTCGACGAGCTACCTGCAGCAAGAAAACAGCTTGCTGAATGGGAGGAGCGCTTTGTTGGCTTCGCATCATTTGTGAAGGAGATTTGTCGTACTCTAAAGCTACCGCAAGCGGATCTTGCCAGCGAAGGTGAGTTGACAGAGTTGGTCGACGCAGTCCGAGCTTCTTTGCCGCAGATCACGGGCGCCGTGGCGCAGTTGGTCCGCCAGAGTGCTGAACAGCAAAATGCAGTTCGCCTTTTCGAGGAAAGCGATGCGCCTGCAGCGAAGCTAATGGAGGAGATGCAGCAGGGCAGCGCCACTGTTGAGCTACGACTGAAGAAACTTCAGCGTCTCGCGGAAACGCGCGAACATGAGGAGGGGAACGAGAGAACCACTATGAAAACGGATCTTCGCTTTGCCGAAGAGGCTCATCGACGCCTTGCTGCTGCTTTACTCTCCCTGGAAATGCCGCAGCTCGCTGGAGTGTCACTGCCCACGGTGTCGGCGGTAGACAGTGCGACCGCATCTCCCGCACGGGTGGACAGAGCCGCATGGGAAGCAGTAGCCGAGGCGGTGGAATGGCTTGTCGAAGACGCTGCCCACCGCGTTTCCTCTAAAGCTAAAGCTGCAGTAGATCAGAACACCATGCACTCTCGTTCTACGGAGCTGAGCGGAGAATTGCGGGAGAAGATGCAGGAGGTAAAACTGCTTGACGTACTCAACCGGACTCTGGCTTCCATCGGTGTAGCCCCTGCCAGATCTCTCGAAGCCGCGGTTATATTAGCGGAGGCACACATGGGGACGCACGCCAGCCAGACCCGACGCCTCGCAAACCTGTTGAAGGAAAGAGAGCAGATGCAACGCGAGCGGAGTACTCTTGTGCAAGCTGTGCAATCCGCGGAGGCGCTTCACCAAGCCGCTGCCGCAGGTGAAAAGAAGTTAAAGCAATGCATTACCGAATTGCGGCAACGTTGCCGCAACGCTTATGCTGCGGCGCAGGCGCGCGCGGAAACGGTGCTGCCCGTTGGACAACTCCCTTCTGTTGTGCAGGAGAGCACGGTAGAACTTGATGTTGAAGGTATGCTGGAACTTGTTCGGCAGTTGGTGCTTCGTGTGCAAGAGGATAGCGAGGAGATGGCACGCCTCGCTGGTGCAAGAGAAAAGCGCGATGAGACACGGCGCGACAGCGGAGTTGCCGAGAAAAGCCTTGCAGCGCTGGTGGCGGTCCTTTACGAGGAGCTGCTGCCTCAGCTGGTGAGTGACCACTTGCATTTTGGGGAGCAGCGGCTGCGCTACCACATCGATCCTGCCGCGTTGAGTTCTTCATCTTCTCTTCCTCCTCATGAGAGAAGTAGTGGCCAGGTGAGTGAGGCGATGGTAGACGATGCAGTGCTAGCAACCCACGAGGCTTCCCGGCGTTTACAAGGCCTTCGGGAAGACATGCAGGGCCTCGCTACCTTCTTGCAAGACCACTTCGGTGAATGCTCCACATCATCAGACCAAAGCGATCTCCGCAGCATCATGAAGGATAACGTTACTGGTGCGGAGGTGGCTCAGGTGAGCGTCCCGCACTCCTCTCTGGCCGACACTGTTCACGTCGCTTCAAGTCTGATACACGGCGTCGTGGAGGCCAAATGCACATCCGTGGTGAGCTTTCTTCAAACGATCGAAACGGACTTGCTAGGCCGTCCCTTTGCCTTTGCGAAGCTTTCCTTTGCGACGCTGCGCCCTGCTCCGTTTGTAGAGTGGCTGCAGCAGATCATGCAGAGCCTTCGCGCGATGCAGGCGTGCAGTGAGCGCCACCACCGCCAGATACGTCGTCTGCCCGTGTTCATGGACGCTCTGGTGGAGGTGGTGCGCAGTCATGGCGGAAGGGTGGACTTGACTGCGTTCCGGTACCCCGAGGCCCATGCAATTTCCTCAGATGGCATGCCGTTCACAAGCCACCCAATCTCTGCTGATGATGACTTTGCGGAGCTACGCGAGGAATGGCAGGAGCGTGAGCAGGAGGCAGTGTTGGATGGCGTGCAGGCGTTGCTAGAGGCACACAATACGGAGATTCAACGCCTCACGGCAGATTTGCATGCTGCTACTTCACAGTATCGCCAACTCTCTCTTGAGCAGACTGAGGCAGAGCACATTATGCTAGAGCTTCGCCAGCGAGTGCATCACAAGGTGTTAGAAGATGAGAAGCTGGAGGCGAACTTACGAGAGCTCGATCGTCACTTGGACATGCAAGCACGCGAGCTTTCTTTGAAGTATCAGGCGGAGCAGGAGGCCATCGGGATGCGATTCTCTGCCCTGCGCGCCACCATTTACACTGCCGTGCATCCCTCGTTGGCCTCCGCACCCGCAACATCACCAGATCTCAATTTGTCTCCTACGCACTGCACTCCACGGAGTTTGCCACGCGGCTGCTCGGCGTATGGCACTGAGTAGAAACTTCTTGCAAAGAATAACAAGGAGATTTCTTTGTTATTTGTTTTCTCTTTTGATATACGTAGTCGTTGAAGGACAGGCACAACCTTTTGGCACTTCCTTCACTACGATCTGAAGCAACGACAAACGAAACCTATAAACCAGCAACGTAGTCTTTTCACTACCCTTCTCAGCGTAAAGCAGATCGGCTGGATACAGAGATAGCGTTTATTGTTCCTCTTTGAGATTCAACCAACATACTTGCATATGCACATGCATATATAAAGGGAGAGGGAGAGGTACTATGATGAATGAAGCAGAACCAGCATGAACTCCTATTCTACTGCTACCTGCAATTTTCCTCTCCTTTCCTCTGCCTTTAAGCACGGCTTTGTATCCTTACAGGTTTACTGATTTCTTTCTCATCTACCGAATCATCGAAAGAAAGCGTGGCTCAGCGAGCTTTCATCGCCACCGCTGCACGAGCGTCCTCGAAAAGAGCTGAATTCATCAGCCTGAGCACTCAGGCAGGCGTAGAATGCGTTGTGATTTCCTCTTCTTTTATACCTCTCGGGCTGCTGTTTTGTTTATACAACTGCGTCATTACGCACACACACACACACTCAAGAAGAGCAGATTTGTTGAACTTTCTGCTTACTTCTGAACTGCACATGGAAGAAATTGATTTAGCGTTAGGAATTAATACTTGCCCTTCATTTTTTTTTGGTTGTTTAATCTACTGCCTCAAAAGGTACAGACCCCCCCCCTTCTCTCCCCATACACACACACACACACACACTCACTCACTCACATCTATAAAATAAAGGAAGCACCGTTCGCATCACTGTCTCACCTTGTATGCTAGCGGTAATCGCCCCAATCTTTCGCCCACATTTTTGTTTTTGCCTCATCGAAGTTCGAATCACTCAAACCGCAGTTTTGGTCCATCCATAATTACGTTCTGGTATTCGGCGCTTCTTCGATTTTTTTTCTTTTCTTTTGTATTCTTTTTTGGCTGCGGTGCTCATACGCCTCTCGAGAACCGTCTGATACAGCACCCTTCCAGCCTGGCACCGTTTTGTCTCCAGTGGCAGTGGAGGAGAGACCGACGCAGCAACTCCCTGCGGTGGTTTCGGTTGCAGATCATCCAACTCCAACACGACAGAACACCAAGATAGCGCAGTCAACACACGAAGAAGGAATAAATACACGAGGGATACGAGGGAGTGATAGGCTGGACATCGCCCCTAACCAAAAGGCGGTTGCTGCAACGAAATGACGGCAAAACCCTCAGAGAGCGCCCCTCGCGGCGACTCGTTTGAGCGTGGGCCGGACGCACCTGTAAAAGTCGATCGCTGGGAGTTAAGGGAGGAGACGCTTCCCGTGGGCGAGCAAGCGCTCGTGAGCGAGACACTGTTCTCGGTGGGTAATGGGCTGGTTGGCGTGCGCGGCTACGCGGAGGAAACGGAGGCGGGCCAGAACCGCCATGAGCGTAGTGAGCGGTACGGCAGCCGCTATCGTTCATACAATTCGTCCATGCGGGAGGCCAGCTCGAGCGAAGTTAAGGGCAAGCCGAGCTCCTTGAAAGTCAGTGACTCGCGCTCTGGCTCGCGCACCGTGAGCGTTACGGGCAGTGGCAACGGTGGCACAGGCACAACCGCGCAGCGTGGTGTGTACTTCTCCGGCTTCTACGAACAGCACCCTCTCATGTACCCTCGCTCCTTTTCGGTAGGCATCTCCACGAAAGAAACATTCCGCCTGCGTGCGCCGGATGCGTTCTGCGTGGACGCGTTCCTTAGTGGGGAGCACATAAGCGCGGCCCGTGGGCCCACTCGAAGCCACGTCCGGCGCCTTGACCTGCGGACTGGCGAGGTGCATCGAAAGTTTGTGTGGTACTCGAATCAACAGCATCGCGAGGTCACCATCGAAACCCGCCGCTTCGTCTCCACAGCGCGGAAGAATATCTCCGTCATGCACTATAAAATGAGTGTGAAGAACGCCGCGAACACCGACGTGCGTCTCATCTCTCGCATCTTCCTCTCCGCGGCAGAGTACGACGTGGAGACGATGTACACGCAGTCAAACATCCAGGATTCGCTGAGCATCGTCTTTGTCTGCACTCGCAACAGCTGCCGCCACTTGGTGGTTGCGTCAGTAGAAACGTGCTCGTCGTGCCAGTTCAAGCCTGGGATTCCCGCCTTTCCCTACATCGACAGCGCCTCACCTACCAAAGGGAAGGAGTCAACCTTTACCTCGTCACCCGCGTTGGCCGGCCCTTCGGTAAGCAGCTCCCCCTCGAACGCCACCGTTGCTCCCTCTACCATTCTGACCCCAAGCAACCGCGAAACGGAGTGGGGTACGGAGACATCGTACACAAGCTGCTTCTCCGGTGGCATGACGATTGAAATTGTCAAGGTCGTGGGCCACTTCGGCGACGAGGATGCGACGGCGGAGGATCTGATGGACGTGGCGACGCACCAAACCCGCGAAGCCGCTGCTCTCGGCTACGACGGCTTGCTGGCAGAGCACTGTTACGTGATGAACAACTTCTGGGAGACTGCCGACGTGCGGGTGGAGCCGAACGCTGCGGTGCAAGGCGCCTTCCGCTTCAATATTTTGCAAACCTACATGTCCGCGAGCGGATCGCCGTATTACTGCTTCCCAACGCGCGGGCTGACGGGCGACATGCTGTTGGGTGTGCAGCAGTGGGATGTCGATGCCCTCATCGTCCCCTTTCTCGCCCATGTCTCTCCTGAGAAGGCGCGTGCGTTGCTAGAGTTTCGCATTCGCACCATGAACGAGGCACGCGACATGGCAGCGGATCTGTCGCTGCCTCGTGGCGCGCTCTTTCCGTTTCGCACCGTCACAGGAGAGAAGAATCCGACGCCGTACTGCGGTGCTTTCCTGTTTGTCAATGCTGTGGTTGTGTACGCGTTGCGCGAGTACGTCACGACGACGCATGACACGAGCATCCTCGTGCAGGGCGGGGCTGAGTTGGTCTTTACCACGGCCCTGGTGTGGCTTCAGTGGGGCTCGTGGGAGAAGGGCTGGTTCCACCTGCGCTCTGTATCCGGTCCCGATACCTACAACGATGAAGCGGACAACAACTACTTTACGAATTTGATGGCGCAGATGCACCTGCAGTGGGCAGTGCAGATGGCGATTATGCTACGGCAGGAAAATCCGGAGATGTGGAAAGACATTATGGGGCGGGCACAGATGACGGAGAAGGACATCATCGCCATGGACCACGCCGCAGCCAAGATGGTGTTGCCCTTCGACGGCAACCACCGCATCCATCCGATGGACCAGTCGTTCATGCGCAAAAAGCACTGGAATTTGACCTCGCTGAAAGACAGCTCGGACGCTGCGCTGCACACCCTCTACCACCCCACGGTGATCTACCGCCATCAGGTGTGCCGCATTCCCGATGTAATGCTAGCGATTATGCTGGCCCCAGAGAAGTTCTCTCATGACGAGGCAAAGGCGGACTTCACCTTCTACGAGGCCGTCACCGCCCCCGACTCTGCCATGCGGCTCGCCATCTTCAGCGTCGTCGCCTCCACGCTGCGGCTGTCAAACAAGGCCATGAGTTACTTCCACGACGCGCTCTTCGTTGACATTGACAACTTAATCGGTAACTCCGGCGGTGGCCTGCATTCCACTGCGGCTGCAGGTTCGTGGTTTTCTATGGCGGTCGGCATCTGTGGCCTGCGTGTGGTGCAGGGCGTGCTGCACTTTAACCCCGCGCTGTACGAGGAGATGGAGGAATTCGAGTTTCACGCGCGCCACCGAGGGTGTCTGGTGCGGGTGTTTGTGACGCAGCGCCTCGTCACCTACACCCTTGTGCGAGCCCCGGAGGGGGTAACAGACTTGATGCTGGTGCACGCCGGTGTGAATCGCATTACACTGCGCCCGGGCCACCCCGAGACGGTCCGCCTCTTTCACGAAGTGCGCGTGTTCGACTTTGACTGCATCATTTTCGAGCTGGACAGTGTGGTGAGCGATATCGAGAGTGTGCACTATCAGGCGTGGACGCAGACACTGGAGGAGTACTTCCATCAGCACGGTTTTGCCGATTTTGCGATGACGAAAGAGCTCTACCTGGCCTACCTCTGCCACGTGAAGCCGTTCTACGGCCTTAATGAGATCTTTAAGAAATACAACAAGCCTCTGCTTCCCGCTGGCGAGCCGACCGACACGGTCGAGTCGAACTCCCTCTACGGTTTGTGCAACCGCAAGTTGCTGCTCTTCCGCGCCTACGCTACCTCCCACGGCATGCCGCTACGCGACGGCGTGCTGCAGTTCATTTCACTGGTTCGGCAATACGGCATCGCGGTCGGCTGTGTGAGCGGCAGCAAAAACGCGCGTTGGGTCATCAACGAGACGGCGAAGGGCAGCTCCATCTTTGACAGCTTCTTGGAAGGCAAGGAGGGTGCGGAGCTGGGGCTGCGTTGGCGTCCGGAGATGGACTACTTCGAAGCCTGCGCGCGCCGCATGGACGCGGCGACCAATCGCGCTGTGGTAGTGATGGACGGGATTGATGGATTTTCCAAAAAGGCACTCGAGAAGTTCCGTATGGTGGTCGATGTGAGCCTTGTACCGGAAGAGGCAGAGCTGTCGATTCCGCGCCTCTTGGCAAAGAGCCTGCGTGATATTACCATTGAGACGCTAAACGAGTACACGGTGCGCGGTGGTGTGGTAAATCATCTGCGTGAAATGTGAACAGTAAGGGGGGATGAGTGAGTCCAGGATGGCCGGGGGTTGCTTTTTTATTATTTTATTTCCGAGTTTGAGCCTTCTGTGTGTGTGTGTGTGTGTGTGTGTGTGTGTGTGTGTACGTGTGCAAGTGTGGTAGCATTCTTTGATAGGGGATTGTTACTCGCTCTCAGCGATTTGTGTTGGCTGATTCACGGGTCAGTGAGCTTGGAGGGTGTGGTTCGGTGGCTGCACTCCGTTTTTCTTTTTTTCGACTGTTTTTGCTGTTTGCTGTCTTTGTAGTGTGACCTTTTTCCGTTTTCTGTGTGTCTGCAACCAAGGCCTGCAGGAGGAACTGTTGGCCGTCGTGCGCGACTCCGTTTAGGTGCAGCGCAGGCCGCTCCTGCGCGATCCTACAAATGAAAAAAAAAACAAATCACTCAAATGTTGGTGGGCGCAAAGGTACTTCTATCTTTGCACTGCGCAGGCGGCGAAGGAAAGCGGACGTCAGCTCACATTGAAGCGGAACCATGAACTTATCGATGCTGTAGAAGTGGCATCTGCCGTATTCGGATACGTTCTCGCTTGTACACGGCGCAATGCGTCGCTTTCAGTCTGAAGTGGGCTTTATATCGAAAGGCTCATGTGCATGTGTGTGTGTATGCTCTGTGGGTCGCAGAGCGCACTACTGCCGCCATTGCCGTCGTATAGATACACGCACGACCTGGCTCGCTATGTACAAGAGGTACCCCGAGTTCTCTTTCCTCTTTATGCATACAGATGTTCTTGTTTTCTTGGTTTCGCTGTTCTACTATCTCTGCTGGTAACACTTTCGCTGTTCTTTCGTTCCCCGTTTAATACTGGTGTTTGTAAGGGAAACTTGCCGGACTTGGACTGTGGGTTCCGGCCACCTGAAGCCAGTTGTCCGGATCACTATTGAAGAGCGGGGATCTGGGCTCTTTCTGCTTTTCTTTTCCTGGCACTTGATCGCTGAGCTGCGTTTGGTTCCTCACTTTACACTCCTTTGTGCGCACTTCGTTAAGTTTGCTATTGGAACAATGCGCCAGCGTGCCGATAAGGGGCAGAAGGCATCCGACCACCCGTCGGCAGTTGCTGAGGCGGCGGCACGTGCGGCGTCGAAGCGCTCCTCGGCGCGGCAGTCGCCTCTACGCGGGTTTTGGATTGGTACCGGCTGCTTCGTCTTTTGTTTAGTAGTATATATGTGCTTGAAGGGCAACTCCGCCTTCTCCATGTGGTCTGTCAGTTCTGCGCCGAAGGCAAAGGCTGGCTTGCGTGTGACGGAACGCGATGTCGTCGCCCTCGGCCTCGCAACCCAAGAGGTTGCTGAGATGGCGACATTGCCGCGGTTTGAGGAACTCTCAAAGATAAAAGCGCAGATCGGCACGGTGTACTTGACTTTACTGGAGCAGGTTAATGCGGCAGAGGAGCTGGAAGACGGTGGCCACGCACTTCGCCAGCTGGACGTCAGTCAGCATTACCTGACCAGTGTGGGAGACGCACTCCGTATGGGGGCAGATGTCAGCTACACGAAGCTGAAGCGTATGCTGCTGCGTGAGCCGAACGCGGAGCTGGCGATGGCTCCTACTTCTCTTGTGCGGACTACGTACGGCTGGATTCTCAGCGACCTCTTCCTTTACGGTGCAGTGCTTCCAGAATACTACCTCTGGAAGGATGACACGGAGGCGCACGCCGTGGTGCTTCTGCGTTCGGTGAATCTGCTGTCCTGGAGCTCATCGGTGAGCACGGCTAGACGCTCAGAACGCGCAGATGCGCAGTTGGCGGGTGGCGCGTCGCTGACGGGCTACGACATCTTCAACTGGTCCGACGGTGCCGCCTGCGGAAAAGGCCCCCTCGGTGCTCTCTCCCCAAAGTGGATGCAGTTCTGTGAAACGTCCTTTTCTTCGACGTCTTCGGCGGCACGACGTGCTGCAGCCGTCTATGAGGAGTTGATCGTGCTGTACCCCAACTACGCTCCACTGCGGCTGCATTACGCAATTGCTTTTACGTTTTTAGGCCCGCACTTGGGCGCCGGGCTAAATAGTGGAGATGGTGCAGCCACTGCTACAGGAGAAGTGCCGTTTTCGCTCTCTGCTCACTCGATGCAAGCGCTGCGGGTCATCCGCAACGATCGTGCGAAGTTGGGGACACAGTACAAGAAAGCAGACACCATCCACGCCCCTGTGCTGATGCTGCTGGAGGCGTATCTTACCCCGGCAGACTTGTGGACCTCGGAGCAAAGTACGCAGCTGGTGCATGCACTTGGCGAACTAAGACGCTGTGAGCATCTGCGGGCATCCCTGTTGACAGCCACGCGATGGAGTGGAGGTGTCTTTCAGGAGGAGTATCGTGTGCCTCTTCTGAATCCGGAGCAGTTGGGCTCGCTCCTGGCAACGGCACGGCTGCACCTCGGTGCCGACCATACCGTACTTGCCCCATTTCGAGAATGTGTGTAGGGCGGAACGCGCGTGAGCGCCTCTTTATTATTCGAATATCGTCATCACAAAGCCCTCATTGCCTTTGTTTTTGTTTCTTTCCCACCTTTCTTCTCATTGCAAGCACTGACAGAAATCGAACAGACAAGCAGCTTCATGGAACCGGCGCAATGCCACGATAATGGAATCTTTTAACAATTCCAGTTTCTCAGCTGTGTGCCCGCCTCCCATTTTCCAATCCTTCGACACTCCCCGCAGCAGGGGGAGATGACTGGAGGGGGAGGCGGCTGCTGAAACGTAGACACAGAAAAATAAAAGGATGTTTGTGGTTCAGCAATTCGTTAGATATTTCATAAAGCAAACGCGGCTTCCTTGTTCTGTCTTCTTTCTCTGGATGAGCCTCGCGGATATGAAATCAAGTCGCCCGTAGGGCCAAAACTTCTTGTTGGTTAATGACTTTGTGGTACGGAGTAGAGTAAAATGCAAATGGCGCGGCTACGCTGTTTTTTTTTGGCCTCAATCCTCATTGGCGTCTCCGTACTTGCGCCGCTGTGTTATACCACTGCGATGTTGGTAGACGAATCTGTCACTGTGCAGCACCACCACAACATCTACTTCGGTGCAGATGACAGTTCAAAGGGCCCCCTGCGCTACGCTGAGGAAGGAGCTGCTCCATCGATGACGGCGAGGTACGTTCAACTCAGTAACGGCTCTCGCTTTGCGTGTGAAACGATGGATATCGTGCGCCTCTCCTCTGCGCTGTTCGATGCCTCATCTTTGAACGCGCAGGTGCAGTCTTCTATTAAGGCGATCAAAGACAATGGCGGGCCTTGCGTAAGGGTTATGTCAGAACAGCGCTTCACCGTGTTGTGCTGGGACAAAGAGGTGCGACTCGACATCGCAACGGCGCGGATGAGTCGCGTGCTGGGCCGATGCGACCCTGACGTGCCGCAGGAATACTGGGTTAGCAAAGATGCCTTCGGCCCTTACGTCGCCACCGTGTACGGCAACGGAGAGGAATGCGTGTACAAAAAGACGCCCACGGTGACGGAGGTCCGGATGTATTGCCGCTTCACTGACTTCGACAACCCGATGCCGTTTCTCTTCTTGCGGGAAACATCGCAGTGCAACTTCGTGCTGCGCATTATGTCCCAGAATTTTTGCTATATTCCGCCGTTGGAAAACATCATTGAAACGGAATCTGTCCGCTGCCGCATGCTAGACTGATAGGCCTTTGATGGTGTTGGCGTTGCTTCCCTTTGCTTCGTTCTGCACTGCGGATGCTGCTGTTGTGGGCTAGTCGGACTCGCTTTTTCGTGAGCGTACAAAGAGATCTACGGAGAACCACCATGCAAGCACGCTCTTCATATTGAGACACATGGGCCGTCTTTTAGTCGCATCGATCTTGAGTAGCGTCAAAAACTACTTGGGCAACGTTGTTGCCCTGGCACCCCTCTCTGTGTTTTCATCTCAGTGATGCACGGATTGAGCAGCTCCCCCTACTCCCGAAAGAAGACACATGCACAAAGCTTTGGAAGATGTCAGCAACATGTTTCCTCACAAGTATGTAGTTCTATTTTTACTCTTGTCTCTCGCTTTCTTTATTTTTCGGGTGATCGAGCTGTGAATTCATTCGCCTTGCTTTATGCAACACGGGGCAACAGACACCGGTTTCTTGTGTACGTCCAAAACGGAACGCTACGTCCCTGCAGGCAATATACGTAGCCAGCGACACGGGTTAACGATGCCTCTTTCTATTTACTGCGTGCCGTTTCTTTTTGAATCATGAACAGTGCACAACCCCCTTTTGACTCGCCCGTAACCGCTGTGCAATGGGGCCCAAATGGTATCGTCTACTTTGCCACCGGGAATGTGTTGTATCGAAGCAACACGGGGTGTGGCGCAACATCGCCCCCTTCGCTTCTGTTCTCGCCAGTGCTGCCTAGTGACACCACCGTGAGGCGTATCTGCGCGCCACCAAGCACGGTCATAAACACGCTGGCTTTAGCTTCTTGTACAACCGTGACGCCGACGGAAATGGGCAAGACGGCCGTAACGGAGTACTCAACTCTTGTGTTCATGGGTGCTGCGGACCACCTTTTGGCACAGATTGATTGCTCTTCGGGCGATCCGCCGAGATTCCGGCTTGACTCAAAAACGTCTGCGTCGCCGTTGCGCGGCACAGCTGTGCTGCCTTTAGGCTGCCTTTGCGTGCTGCGGACAGCAGCGAGCCGCATCTTGCGTATCGTTGTGGATGCAGCACGAGGGCTTGTGTTGGTTTTGACGTCATCAAATGACCTGTTCTATGCTCGGCTTGGCGATGTACAAGGGGCTCTACAAGCGAGAGCTGCATCACAGTACGAAGATGTGTCTGAGGGTATTTGGCACTGCCGAGTGCGTGGGCCGCCGCTTGGCGTTGTGCTCGCAGCGGATATTTTGATAGATGGAGACACAGGCGCTGGTGCTGCGCTGCCGCCTTATCGGCTGTTTGCTGCTACGTACGCTGGCACTGTGGTGGAGTGGTATCCGACAAAGAGCTTAGCGGAGATGAGGGAGGCACCGGTGAACTTGCAAGCACACCATCGCTCAGCGCAGTCGGATGGGTTTTGCGTGGCAGCGCGCATCCAGGCCCACCCATGCGGGTGCGCAGTGTTTTCAGTTCGCGTGGAGCAGAGCACTCCACCCATAGTGGACGGAGGCGGTTGCCAGAGCAAGGCAATTCAGCGAACACACCTTGTGACATGCAGCGATGACCGCTCCGTGACCTTGTACGAGCGTCGACATTTTGTGTCCAATGGCGCAGCTAAAAGAGGCACATCATCACAGGGAAAGCAGCAGGAGGGGGATTGGGTGCTCTTGTGGCGTGGAAGCGGCACATCATTTTCGAAGAGTCGTGTCTTCGATGTCGCGGTCTGTGCCGTGTGGTCGTCAACCTGCGCCGTAACAGGATCTTCGTGCTCATGCGCTCTCTCTTCTGCCACGTGCTGGACCTGTGCCGCGCACGTAGCCGCAGCGGGTGAAGACGGCTGCGTACAAGTAGTGCGAGTTGAGAAGAAAAATGCGGAAGACGAACCGCTTGAGCGGCCAACCTCGATAAACGTGTCTTGGCGTTTTGTGCGCGCGCGACAGCACCGTGGGCATGGTGCCTACCGAGTTGCCTTCTGCAAGCCTACGGGTGCACACATCACTTTGGCTTCGGGTGGCTTTGACGGCACGGTGCTCGCCCATTCATACCCATCCACGCCGCTAGTAGAAGATCCTGCTCCACGTCGCTTGCGCATATTGGACGCTTCCACGGTGACACTGGAGGGGCAAGCGCCAAACACACATTTGTCTGTTTCCCTCAATCATCGGGAGGCTTCTTCGACAGCGGCACAGGTGCGCGTCGTGCATGTTGATGCAGCTGGTCATCTGCTTGCGTTTACGAGTCAGATGTTGTGTGTGCAGTACCATGGCGGCGCTCTGGAGCACAAATTTTGGACGCCTCTTCCCAACACTTTGGAAGCGGACGCCTTATGTGGGCTGCCAGCCTGCGCGGAAAGCTTCCAGTTGCCTGTTTCAACGTGGAGGCACGAGTCGGCAGGGGGCCCTGAGGAGATCGTTGGCGTGTCCTGTGCCATCGTGGGAACTACTACAGGGGCTGTGTACGCAATTCCATATGCCTACTCGCGAGTTGACGGTGGCACTGTTCACTTTGTGTGCCAGCTGACCACAGGAGCATTGCAAACGGATTGCCAAACGACTATGTCCTCCATCGTAGCCACCACGGCACTGCAGCCGCACGGCAAGGTCACCTATATGGTTGCCGCTGTGTTGAAGGCGAGCATGACCTCGAGCACCGTTGACCAGCGGCAAACTGTACTCGTGGCAACAAATCACGTGCGCCATACCGTTGCGCTCTCAGCCTTGCGCATCGGTCTCGGCAGCACTGCCCATGCAATGAAAACGAAGGATGGCAGCTCTGTGCAGATGGCGGGTGAGTGGCAGTTTCTGTCTGTGTTGCATGACTGCCCTGGTCCTCTCACCACTGCCCTGTCCCTCATCCCCATACCTGCTGCGGTGGAGGCTGCGACGCAGTCCTTTTGGCTTCTCGTGGGCGACAAGAGCGGCTGCCTCATTGGCGTTCGGCAGGTTGTTTCAAAGGCAGAGTTGTGCTGCATTTCATCGAAAGCAACGTTGTCTGCTCCCCAAAGCCGTTTTACGGTGAGCCTGCCTGCCTCAACTACGCTGCCGGCGAGCATGCCCATCAAGAGCGCAGCGACCGTGTACACCTATGTATTTCCGGCGCACCTGCACATCGCCATCTCAGCCCTCTGCGTGGAAGGAGGCTCTGGTGCTGCGAAAGGGACCCTAAATATAAGCGAGGAGTCTGTTTGCGAGCCGATCGTTCTGCAGATTACTGGGACCGGCGGTTTGGTGGAGTTCCTTTGCTTGCCGACGTTGCCAACGGGGCACGAACAGATGAGCATTGCAGGGGAAGGCGCAACGCTGATACTCCGGGCAGCACCTTCTCGCGAGCCGCTGCGGCTTCCCTTTGAAATCTCCTCCACCCTCGCTGTATCAAGTCAAGTCAGTGTTGTGCAGTTTGGCACCACCGTCTCGGTGCTCTATCGCATCCCAGGACGCACCGCGTGGGTTCTCGTGGACGCGTACGAGGACATACGAGCCCCACGCCTGCTGACGGCGCGCATTTGCGAAATGAGCCGACCCACCAACGACGAGTCAGCCACTGCACTCGCTGTCTTTGTTGCCCACTGCTCTGATGGGCACACCGTCGAGCAATTTTCTTGCTTTCCGGCCCAACCACAATTACAGTTATCCTCGGGGTTGTGCGCGCGAACGTCTCTGCTGCACGGTGGCGGACTACCGGGAAAAGACTACAACTGCGTCACCTACGCACCTGCCCCTCTCCACTGTCTTATCATGGGCAACGAGGACAGCAGCCTCGTCGTGTATCCGCTGCACATTCCACCAGCCCCCGATGCAGATTCTTGTGAGGCGCCTTCGCTTCTGCGCCGCGTCATTGCACCAATAAACATCTGCGGTGCGCACCACTCGAATATTCTCGCCATTGCTGTCTTGCCACCTATGAGGACCGGCAAATCAAGCGGCAATGCTCGCTTTGCTTCTGTGGGTGGCGGTGCAATGATAAACTTATGGGCGGCTGACGATGCCTCAAGTCCCCTGCGTCTGGTGGACTGGTGGTGTGGGTGTGTGCCGAAGTCCATTGCACCTCCGTATGCCGTGGAGGGAAAGCATCCCAAGGCGGGTTCGGAAACTGCTGTGACAGGGGAGGGTGGCAGCATGGACGACGTTCATCGCCCCACCAGCTGCTTAATGCTTCAAAAGAGGCGCATGAGGAGGGCACTAGCGCTGCCGGAGTCTGTTGCCTTGACGGAGCGGATTGCCCGTTTTATGTGTGTCACATCATGGGGCGCGTATGCCTTGGCTGTTGGCAGCAGCGATGGGATGCTGCTGTTCTTTCGGATCCGTCCAGCTGAAGCGGTCACGTCTGAGGGAAGCACCGGGCCAGGATCGTGTGAGACCTTGCAGCTGCAGTGGCAAGGCTGTCTAAGTCGGGAGAGAGCGAAGCCCATTCTCTGCGTCACCAGCACGGCTATTCAAAGTGCCGTTGCTCGTAGCTCTGTGTCCGAGGAAAGCTTAGGACTGCTTGTGGCAGGTGATACTAACGGCTTCGTGTACGTGGTTGACACCATTGCACACCGCGTCGTCGCACAGCTGCGACTGGAGCAGTCATCTGTGAATGCCTTGAGTGAAATCCATGCAATACCTAGCGATCCAGGAGCTCCCGATGGGGCAGTGGTGACGCGACACACATGGCGATTTGCCGCGATGCACGATTCCGGTGTGATCCACCTTGTACAAATCGACGCCAGTATTTCACCCGACGTGGCGTTGCCTCATAACACGGTAACTCAAGCACAGCTGACAGTACTGAGCAGCGCAGCGACTGGAGTCACCGCCGGCCGCGGTGTGCGCTGGACGCTAGCGTCACAGCCTTTGTTAGCGATCACGGAGGAGCGAATTACGTACTTCGATCCACGGGAGCTGCAGCGTGGCGTGCTTGCTATACTGTGTGAGCGGCGCGTGAGTATCCGGTGCGTCAGCGGTGCTGTTGTGGTGCCGGAGACTGGGCTGCACGCGTCGGAGGAAAACTCTGAAAGCGCAACTTTGCCGAGTGGGCGTGACTCATCCGTTGCGATGTGTACGCTACCTTGCGTTGCGGTTGTTGGCCAGGGGTTTGAGATGGTTCATAGCATTGATCCTGACATGGGTAGCGGTGGCGCTGCAAGCGATGATGAAGTCGCACACGGACACAAGCCAGTGCAAGTGGATGCGTGAACGCGAAAGTCGTTGCACCCCTTCGCTTTTGTTTGTTTTTGTAAATTGAGCTGTTAAACGAGTAACGCTTCCAACCAGACTGAAAAGAGAATCGGAGGAATGCACTGTGTACCCCGATGTCATTTTGACACTTCCGTGTGCCCAACGGCTTTCAGCTGAAATCGGTCACCTAATCCTGGGGCCGCAAGTTGTTGAAGTCGCTGGCTGTAGTTTCTGGGGCAGCCAACGGTTGCCGTGTCTACCGCGACGGAAAACACCAGTGCTTGCTGCCGTCGCAGCTGTATCCATGCGCTTTAACTTTCCCCCTTCGTCGTATTTTGATTCACGAGGCAGTCTGACGTTCTCAAGCAGCTTCGCCCTCTCACTCTCCTTTTGTTGTTCTTCTTCAGGGATCAGCGGCGGCAAATCAAGGAATTGCCCGCTCACTCCAGCGATAACAACAACAGCCAAAAAACATACGCAGCTCTTCGGAGCCGAAGGCGGGTGCGTGCCGACATTCTCATCTGGTCACTCAGGAAAGCGCGCCTTACCAGCGTACGTTTTATCGGCTGCTGATCCCTTCCGCGCTACACGTTGCGATGGCTGCATTTTCTACTTCTGTTTTTTTTTTTTTTTGCCCTGTTATTGCCCTTCGTCCTGTGAACGCCGAAACTGCCAGCGTACGTTCTTCTCTGTGGATCTTCTGAATGTCCGCAACCCTGATCCAGCTCATCCGACGAGCTGCAATTGCATCGACGCCGTACAACTGTCAGGATGCTATTCTGGTGATTAAGGCTCTCAGCGCGTTGCGCATCAACCTGCCGGAGGTAGGCGCGATTTGTGAGAAGATGGCCTTCTCCCTTGCGTCGTCGCCCAGTGAGGTGGAAACGCCCGTCATCATTGACGTTGTGAATCACCTCTCCTCTCTCCAGTCCGCCCACTTTCCAGTGGTGCGGAAGGTGTTGGTGAAGCGCTTCTGCGAGTTGCCCTTGCAGCCTTCACGAGGCTCCTCCACGCCTCATGTCGATCCTCGTACCGCACAAAAGGCGGCTCTTGTGCTCACCAAGCTTGGCCGATTGCAGACATCGGAAGCAGCAGTAGAGCACGTGTTGCGTCTACTGCACAAACTTTTGTCGCAGCGCACGCACGACGTTGGTTTGCACATGGCCTATGTCACTCTCTACACTTATTCTGCACGTTACGCTGCACAGCCTCGCTGGTGGGTTGTCTCTCCGCCGCACAAGCCGTCCGTTATCACGCTTGCGGGCTCGATTCGCTTCTTGCTGGAGCGCGTTGATGTGTACACACGTGCCTCTGGTACCATCGCGTGGCAGTTGCTGCACCTGCTCTTTGTGCTCCCGCCATCCTCCTTTGTATCTCGTATCGGCGTCGGTATTCCTTACAACCTCATCGAGGAGTTTGAGTCGCATTGCCGCACCGGCACGCTGGCGCGCGCGGTGAGCGGCGGAGCGTACGCGCAGTTTCTGCATAGTTTTTCCGGGGAGCTGTGCAAGCTGTCGCCCGATCGAGTCTGTCTCCTGCTGAGTGGCGTCTTTGCGCCGAAGAACTCGGAATACGTGCAGACTGCCGCCACCGAAGCCGTGACGGCGTCGCCATCGCCAAGTGTGTCGCCAGTGAGGCGGATGAATGTGTATGATGCCACGAAGTTGGCGAATACAGTGGCTCACACCTTTTCGATGCTCAAGTCAACGCTGCACCACGCCTCTCCTTTTGAAGGAGCGCGCGATGAGGCGATGGCTGCGCGTTGTAATGGGGGGAGCGATGAGGAGATGTTGGAAAGTACGCAGAGATTTTCGGCGGACTCCATCGAAGGGGCTGACGCATGGACGGGAGCAGCGTGCTTGTCCCTATCCATCCTGGACAGCATCGTCCTGTGGCAGAAGCAGGAACGGCTACTGCTCTCCCAAACCATGCCGGCTTCTGCGAGCACAGCATTCTTGGATGAGCGCACGTCACCTGATTGCTTCCTTGTCGCGTCGCTGCTTCACGCATATGCCAATGCTGTTCGATTCCAACAGACGCCCTCGTTGGGAATTGAAGCCGTAACTACTCTCCTTCGCTTTGTGCCGGCGCTCTCCGATCCTGCACCGACGTTGCTTTCATGGATGCTGATGTCGCTTGTGGGCATTGCGAGGGATGAGGCTATTCGAAATGCGGCCACGTGTTGTAGCGCTGCCAGGTTTCTACTACACCAGTACATGTGCTATTCAAGCACCAAGCGCAACTTGCGTTCCGACGTAGAGACGCTCTATGGCTGCCTTCGGTTGATGGAAATGTTTTCTGTGAATACCGGCAGCGGTCCCCGCCCATACGCAAGGAAGCAGGAGGCTATGCCGGAGGGCAATGCTAGGGAGGGGTACACTGATCCATTCGCTGCTTTCGACCCGAATCCAAGCGTGCACCAAGAAGTTGGGGGCTCGTCGCGCACAACGCCAAGCGCACCTTTGTTTTCGCTTGATGAATTTGCGGCTCTCATGCAGGTGACTGCGTCACGGCTGCACAGCGCGGAGGCAAAACCGGTAACCACGGTGCGCTCGGAGGACGTGGACATGCTTCTGGCAGCGCTCATCTACTTGTACTCGTTTCCTAGAGAGATGTATTTAATATCTAACAGCGGTAAAACAGCAAATGAGCACTCTTTCTCAGAAGCCCTTGATGCCCTTCAGAATGCGGTGCTATGCTGCGCTGGGAGCACCCTGTACGATAGGGTGGAGCACAGACCTGGAGGCTTCAGCCTCCGCACGGTGCGACTCTACCTCCTGTCTTGTTTGGTTGCGAACTCCGGTGCCGCGTGTGGGAACTTTGCTGAGAGACTAAGATTAGTACAGCTCTCATACTCACAACACCTGCACCATTTGCCAACAACGGCTAAAGTAGACTCCGCCGTGATGCTGCAGTCCCTCGCTCTGCTACAGCGTCGGTGTTGTACTGCCGATTCAGTAAATGCACTTCTCCGTGTGCTGTGTAGAGGGTATCAAAAATATCTCCAGCAGTGTGCTGAGCCTGCACCCCAACAGAAGACGGTAGAGGACATTGTGCGCGTGTTTCGGCGAGCGTTAGACGCAGGTGTGCAGGTCTGCTATGGAGAGACCAGTGAAGAATCTTGTACGCACAGCAACGGAGCAAGATTGCTCTTCAGCTCAGACAGCGGAGCTGCACTGACCTTTCCGTTGGCGCTGTGCCGCCCCGAGAAGCTGAGAGCGCAAGCAGCATGTGACCTGCTGCAGCTTCTGATCGATGCTTCTCCAACTGGCGCAGTACCCAATCGTTCGCAGATGCATGTGCTCCGCAAGCTTGCATCACATCTTTTGATTCAGCTTCGACAAGCGCCCGACCCGAAGAGCATGATAGGCCTACTTCGGCTCATCAAATCTAAGACTGCATCGCAGTGGCTCTTCTCGGATAAGGAGGAGCTGATGGATCTTCTGCGCTGCACGGAGGCGAACGCCTCATATTTATTGGAACGGTTGCAAGGTGACACACGAATGATTGAGCATCGAGATGGACATCTTCGTCAAGCCAGTCGTTTTATCGCTGCCGTGGCCAATTCTCAGCTTCTCTTCCGGCTCACCGTTGATACGTTGAGTAAAAGCGATAGGCTGAATAGAGATTTGCTGAGGCTTGTGCAGTACGTGGAGTGCAATCCGCAGAAGAGGGACGCGATAGTGCTGCTGAAGATCAAATTAATTTGCGGGGGCATCCCTTGACACTTTCAGAGTTGTCCTTCGTTGCTGCGTGGATCACGGCGTAGCTCTGGCGGCCAGCAGACAGCTCAGGTGTGCGCAACACTCAGGGCTCGCTTTATTTGACAAACGCAGTGGCCAGTTTCAGTGGAATGCATACATGAAAGCAAGGCAAAAGCGGCACATTTTGTTTTATTGAAACGGAATGTCGGAGAGCTGTGGTGCTCGAGCTCACAAGGAACGCGCAGAGTAGCGCGCCGTTCCTTTCCAAGAGAGAGAGTAAACAAGGATGCCTATCTTGAATGATAATAATCACTGTTCGGTAACTGCGCTTACGGGCTTCGTGCATGAAGAGCACGCTCCATTCTATGCGCCTGTTCCCCTTCACACTCTGCGTCTTTTGAATTCTCCTTAGGATCAGGCATTTCGTTGCTGCTTGTGTGTGTGCGCTCGACCTCGCACACACACACACACACACACACACACGGATAGAAGCGTATTGCTTATTGCATTTTAATGCGACCATTTGAGAGCAGCTGCTTGTGCTGAAAAATAGCGGGGGCAATTCCTTCTAGAGCCACCAGAGTTTCATCGGTGATGATGGAGGGCCACGAACAGGCGCGCACCACACCTTACGTGGGCGTGCATACCACCGCTGCTGCCACCCCTTTTCTTCACCCGCCGGTGGATCTTGGGCCATGCGCCGCAGTGGCACTAGGGAGCAGCCCCGTGAAGAAGGTGGGCGACTTCTCGGTGCTCGTCCCGCTTCTCCAACGCTCTCGTTCGCAGCGCTTCCCTCCGCCGTCCTTCGCTTCCGCGCCTGCCGTCCCCCTCCCTCTGTGGCAGCGGGTGGCTCTCTCTTCCCTCAACGCGCGGCAGGCGTCGATGCAGACGCAGCGGAAATTCTCGCACATCCGTCAAAATATTAGTCGAGAGCTCACTCGGTACCATGTGGAGCTGCAGGAGCGCGCGGAACGGCAGCGGCAGCAGCAGCGCGAGGCACGCGCACGGGTCGGTGGCCGGGTGGCAGCGGGAGTGCAGAAGTACTGGTCACGCCGTGGTGAAGGCTTTCAGCAGTTGATGAAGGTAGAGTTTGACGTGGTGAAGCACCTGCATGACCGTCGTAAGCAGGAGGACCTGCTGCGTGAAACGGAGACGCTGACCCGCAAGCTCTTGCAGAGCTTCTTCCACGCGTCCAACAAGACGTCCACTTCAGCCTCGCTGCCGAAGGAGGCGTCTGGTGCCGTTTCTCCAGCCCTGGCGTCTCCTGTGAGCGCATCAGAAAAGGAGTTGCACCGTGGTGCGCAGGAGTCTACACTGCGCGGTTCTCACCAGGTGCCGTCGCGCGGTGGGGATGGCACCCGGGACGCCCTCTCGAGCTCCGGCACCATCGACGATCGCGGGGCATCCTTCTGGTCTAAACTCCGCGACGACGACGATGCGCCCATCGAGAACGCGCTCTCTCTCCTCGATACGGAGCAGGGTAAGCGGCCGCTGCGGCATTACCAGCGCTCGTCGCTTCGCTGGATGGTGCACCTCTACGAGAGCAACCTCAACGGTATCCTTGCAGATGAGATGGGACTGGGCAAGACGGTACAAACCATCGCGCTACTCTGCTACTTTGCCGAGTACCGTAACGACTGGGGCCCGCACCTCATCGTGGTGCCAACCACCGTTGTGCTGAACTGGAAGGCCGAGCTGGACCGTTGGGCACCTGGCCTGAAGGTGCTGACATACATCGGCTCCGCGAAGGAGCGTCATCAGCTGCGAAAGGGCTGGACCAGCGAGGACGCTTTTCACATCTGCGTCACCTCCTACAATTTGATTGTGCAGGACCGCAAGGTGTTTCGGCGCCGTCCGTGGGGATTCTTGGTTCTGGACGAGGCACACCAGGTAAAGAACTTCATGAGCCTTAAGTGGCAATCGCTCTTTGACTTGCAGGCCGAATACCGTCTGCTGCTGACAGGTACGCCGCTCCAGAACTCTATTATGGAGCTGTGGTCTCTCTTTCATTTTTTGCTGCCCTTCGCCTCCGCTTTCCGATCTAACGCGGAGTTCAAGGAGTGGTTCAGCAATCCGATGGACGCCATGATCACCGGACGCTCTTCTCTGAACGAGGACATTGTGCGGCGCCTTCAAGCCCTCATCCGACCGTTCATGCTTCGCCGCTTGAAGAAAGACGTAGAGTCGCAGCTGCCGACAAAAACAGAGAAGGTGGTGCTGTGCCACCTCTCACGACGCCAGCGATCGCTGTACGACGATTACATGCAGCTTGCCGACACACGACAGAAGCTGCGCGGCGGTGGCGCCGGCGGCGTGCTCAGCGTACTGCTAGCCCTTCGTAAAGTGTGCGACCACCCCGACCTCTTTGAGCACCGACCCACCATCTCACCTTTTGTGCTTGGCTACGAGGCCCTGATCGAGCAGACTGTTCCCCGTTCCATCCTTCTGCAAGGCAACTCAACAACAGCAACCCGCGAGTCGGGCTTTCCTCGCTTCTATGTGGACGATGTTAACCTGGACCATCATGCACGACACCGCAAGGCGGGGGAGGAGGGCGAGGCGTTTGTGGTGCGTGATGCGTGGAAAAACAAAGAACGTTGCTCTGCAAACACACACCTCAGCCCATCGACCCCTCTATTCTTCGCTTCCTGTTTTCTCGAATGGTGCTCACCGTTGCCGTGGTGGGCAGCGCAAGCGCGAGTCAATCATCCTTTTGTGTCAAACGCACAGGAGCTGACGGCCTTTGCCGAGCGCCTGAAGCTGCCGGCGGCGTGGAAAACGACGAATGACGCCTTGAGCCCCCTGAGTTTGAGCACAAATAGAACTGCAGACCGCGGAGGCGTTGGCCCGCAGCAATGTGATGGGTCCACGCTGCACGCAGCTTACCTCGCCGTCCTCAAAGCTGCAGCGTGCACCTCGGCATCTAGAGCTCGCTGCACCGCAACGGCGCAGAGGCAGCGCTATCACGCCATGCAGTGTGCACGGATCGTGTATGTTCCACGCCTCTGTGTGCTGGACCTTTGCCAGACACACCTCGCACGCAACTTTCCAGCGCTCTGCCCCACCATTGCGGACCGGGCGGCAGCGCTTTTCCCGCTGGTGGAGAAGATGTGCGTTTACGTGCCCGCGGTGTTAGCGCCGCGTGCGCCGCGGCTGCGCTGGCTGCTGCCCGTCACAAACACCGCGCCGTACGAGTCGTTGGACCGGACGACCTGCGCGGCTCTTATCGGTGCGGTTGCGAAGCGCCAGGACGCACTCCTCTGCGGTTGCGAGCCCCCCCGCCAGACGTACGACGCCTCTTTTTTCCTGCGTGAGCTGTGGCCGATGCATGTGCGGCGCAGCTTCAGTTTCCCCGATAAACGGCTGCTGATTCACGACTGCGGCAAGCTGCAGTTTCTGGAGTCCGCGTTGAAGGAGATGCGGCAAGAGGGCCACCGTGTGCTGATCTTCACGCAGTTTGTGCACATGCTCAACATTCTCGAGCGCTTCTTGGCGCTGGTGGGAGTTGCCTACCTGCGGCTGGACGGCGCCACAAAGGCAGAGGTGCGGCAGCAGCTCGTGGATCGTTTCAACGCGGACGCCCGCGTCACGTGCATGATCCTGTCCACCCGATCTGGCGGCGTCGGGCTCAACCTTACTGGGGCCGACACCGTCATCTTCTACGACAGCGACTGGAACCCGACGATGGACCTGCAGGCACAGGATCGGTGTCACCGGATTGGGCAGACGCGGCCCGTCACCATTTACCGCCTTATCAGCGAGCACACGGTGGAGGAAAGCATTTTGCAGAAGGCGCGTGAGCGGAAGAAGCTGAACAACGTTGTGATTCGCGGCGGGCAGTTTCACACGATTGCGGGCGTGAGCGAGCAGTACGACGATAGTGCAGCTGCGTTTGCTGCGCTCTCGGATCCGGTGAACCTGCGGAGCTTCTTTCACGACTTGGACGAGGATGCAACGGTGGAAGACGCTGGCCCGGCACCGCCCGTTACCTCTCCGAATACTGGCGGTGCGTTTTCCGCTAGTGGGTGCAGTGTGCTGGAGGAGATGGCGAATGTGGAGGATGAAGAGGACCGGGCGGCAGGCCTGGAGTTGGAGCGCGAGATTGCTGAGCGGGAGGCGCAGGAAGCCGCATCAGGAGAAAGCGATGATGACGACGGGAGCGTTGACAGTGACGGGCAAGAGAGAAAACGGGTACGGCTCAGCCGTGAAGGCGTGTGTGCGAGCACTCCACACAACACAGGTGAGCAACAGGGGCCTGCCTTCGCTATGGACAGCGCGGCCGCCGCCGCGCTATGGAGACGAAAAGGCCCGAACACGCTGCGAGATATCTACTTCTCGAATGGCACTCGCGCATCGGTCACGGGTAGTGCAACCGCAACGGCGGGTGTGAGCACAGTGGAGAATGCATCAGCAACGGCCGATGATGCGGAGCTCAACGCAGCCCCGGGGGCAGACGTGGTTCGCCTCGCAGTGCGCAAGCGCCAACGCGAGATGGTACGCAAGGCGGTGCTGCCGGTGGATCAATTCCTCACGCTGCAGTACGGCCGATGCCAGCGTGAAGATGCGGAGTTGAGGTACGAAGTCTTGGTAGAGACTTACACCGCCCAAATGGACGAGATGGGCTCGCAGGCCGACGACGGTGATGACGACGACGACGACGACGGTATGTCGAACGCACGACTTCCTCGATTCCGTGCTGAGTACAGGTTGGGATCTGCGTCAGCCCATTAGCTTTCGGATACGTCTAGAGTCGGCCTTTTTGCGGGCAAGTCATTCCACTTTTCTTTTTTTCTTTTTTGGCTGTTCCTGGACTTGGGATGGTATTCCCACCCAGTCGTTTCACCGCTTCTAGTGACATGGCAGAGCCCGTTGTTCACAGTAGTTGTTCCTAAGAAAGATTTCCATTAAGAACAGAAGAGAGTTAATCCGGCGCTTGTCTTTACAAATGACACCGTTCGTCGCTTTACTTTGTTGCCGGCAGAACGAAGCTGCGATGTTGGTGCGCCGTTGATTTGATGCTTTCCTATTATTATTATTATTATTATTATTACTATTATATATATGTGTGTGTGCGTTTTCACATCCTTCTCATATATTTATATTTACAGAGAAGAGATATCAAGCTCTCGATGAGGCTCAACGTCTCACTTCCTCGCCCATTCTCTCTCCCTCAACACTCTCTGCCCCATCATCTACCACCATCAAGTAGAGCTACGTTAGAGCGCATCACCCTTTCACAGACACCATAAAGTGCGCTGGGTTTTATGCAACACCCGCTCCACTTCATCGTCTGTATCGCCTCCCCGCTTCCTCGCATTCCTTCCCGAATTTAAAGAGTTGCATTTGCGAATACGTGAAAATAAGAACACCAGCAAAACCACCTGAACATATCAATAGCAGCCGCCATAGTTGAAGGAAAAAACAAAGTGGCAATGTCTGCGAAGTTTACTGTGAAGAGCCCGGTCACCGGTGCTATTATCGGCGAGTATGTCTCGAAGGATGTGAGTGATGTTCAAAAGGCCGTGGCCAGCGCGCGCCAGGCGCAGTTGGCGTGGGCGCAGCTGAGCTATGGTGAGCGGGCTAAGCACGTGCAGAAGATGAAGAATTTTCTCGCAGCCAACGCGGATCGCGCGTGTGATGTTATCACGGCGTGCAGCGGCAAGGTGCGCCAGGACGCCCTCCTGACAGAGGTGATCTCCTGTGTGCTTGGCTGTGACTGGTACGCAAAGAACACCAAGAAGGTCCTCGCCCCGCAAAAGCTGCCTAACGGTTCCATACTTTTCGCGAACAAAAGCAACGAGTTGGTCTACGAGCCGGTCGGCGTTGTGGGCATCATCTCGCCATGGAACTTCCCCTTCTCCATCCCCTTTGGCGAGATCATTATGGGACTGATGGCGGGCAACGCGGTACTGCTGAAGGTGGCGTCCAACTCCACCCCTGTTGGTTGCTTCATCGAGGAGGTTATAAAGGCGGGCGAACTTCCGCCAGGACTCTTCCATCACATCATCATCGGCGGCAGCGAGGCCGGGCCGGCCTTCTTGGCGGCGGGCATCAACAAACTCTTCTTTACCGGCAGCGTGGGCGTAGGTAAGAAGCTGATGGCTGAGGCTGCCAAGACGCTGACGCCGCTGTCGCTAGAGCTCGGCGGCAATGACGCGATGCTGGTGCTGAAGGATGCCTCGATTGAGCGGGCGGTGAACTGCGCTTGCTGGGCCGGCTACCAAAATGCTGGGCAAAGCTGTGGTGGTGTCGAGCGCATCTACGTTGACGAGTCCGTCTACCCCGAGTTTCTTGCTCAGCTGAAGGAGAAGACAGCTGCCATGCGTCACGGCCCCGACAGCCCCAACTTCGATGTGGACATGGGGTCTGTGACAACTAAGGGGCAATACGACGCGATCGACTCGCAGGTGAAGGAGGCAGTTGCGCAAGGGGCGAAGATTGAGGCGCAGAGCCGTCCTGTGCCTGGCTGCCCGACGGACCGCCTCTTCTACCCAGCCACCGTCCTCACTGGGTGCACGCCGTCGATGCGTGTGATGCGCGAGGAAACCTTCGGCCCGATCCTGCCCGTGGTGCCGTTCAAGACGGAGGAGGAGGCCATCCAACTCGCGAACGACTGCAACCTCGCCCTCACCAGCAGCGTGTTCTCACGTAACACAAAGCACGCGAAGGAGGTGGCGATGAAGCTGCAGAGCGGCGTGGTGAGCATCAACGATCACCTCTACACCCACGCCATGACAGAGACCCCGTGGGGTGGGTGGAAGGAGAGCGGCCTTGGCCGCACCCACGGCTACCTCGGTCTGAGGGAAATGTGCAATGTGAAATGCATCAACACCGACGCAATACCGTCTGCCTGGCTGCCGCGCAACATTTGGTGGTATCCCTTCAGCCCCGACACGTACAAGGTGCTGCGCAACGCGCTTGTTTTCGCCGCCCCAAGCAGCCTTGCCGGCATGATGTCCGCCCTCCTGTACGTGCTGAGGCACGGAAGTTACATGTTCAGTGCCTGGAGGGTGAAAGGGGAGACCGAGTAGTGGGGCGATGCGGAGCATTTGAAAAGTCTTTGGAGCCACAGTCCCCCCTTTTTTTCGTTTTGCACGCGCGCGCACACACGTGAATCCCTCCCCCCTCCTTTTTTGTTGTTTTCAGTGCGGCGGGGGGCCGTCTTCAAGCAGCCCTTCGTTTTTCTTTTCTTTCCTTTTTATCTTCGCTGATAAGGCTAGCCTGCCTCTCTGAGATCCATGAGCAGCATGCGACTTTCTTTTTTTTTTCGGTTTCTTTTCTTTTAACGGTTCGTTTCATAGTGCCCATGGGAACAGGAAGAAACTTTCGTACCTCAAAGCACTTGGTCGGCAGTTTTGTGTGAAGGATCCACTGCACTTAGGTGAAGAGGCGTTGAGGGGTGGGGTGGAGGTGTTGTGCTTCAAGCCGTTTTGTGTTCCTTTCACTGCCTCCTATCCGGATATATGTGTGGTGGTTGGTGTTGTTGCTTCTTTTTACCCTGATGTGCCAACAGTTATCAGGATTTCTTTGCTATTGTCTTTTTATCGCGATTGATAACATTAGGGTCGATATTTTTGAATCTGCCGCCGCTGATGCGTGCTTCTACAGTTACATACAAACCTATTTCTCTCTCCTTATGGGTTGTCGCAGGGTGTTTACACATGCTACTTCATTATTATTTAAAGACATGCGAATCTATAGAGCGTCAGGAATCGCTTGCTGCTTCATGAGCCCATTGCCAGAAGTGCGAGGAACTGTGAGCTTTGCGTTGTGTTTGTCGAGGTGCTACCGGCAAATGGAACGCAGATGGCAAATGAGGCGACGCATCGCAAGCATGCCAAGGAGAAAGGAAAAATGCTTTTGAGCTGTGCAAGGATTTCTAAGAGGTGCCCGACAGTTTCTCCCGATTTCATCTACTTTATGGTTGCGTGACACCTCTTCGCCGCTGTTGACTGTCCTCATGCATTGCCTCACTTCGCTTTTTTCAATCGCCTCTTCCTAACATCGCATTCAACCAAGCATGATTCTGTGTTCGTGCTGTCGATCTCAAAGTTTCGTTGTTTTTGTTTTTTGCGTAAGGAGTATTTTCCAGCTCTAGTTTCTCGAGTGGTTTTGAGTGCCGTAGTGTTGACCAATACGACTTATCGCCGGGGCAGCACCGTTGAATTTGTTCGGCAGCTGGGCACGGATCCACGATGTCCTCAATCGAGATCTCGGCAGGCGACCGCCAACACATCGACTACCTTGCCGACCTTTTCGCTGTCATTATTGCCATTGAGCAGATTGAAAAAGCCAACCGACGCGATTTAATCACGCAGGATCAGTACGCCACAACGGTGCGCCGTCTCCTAGAGAAGTACAAGAGCACCGTGGCGCATCTGCAGAGCGCACGCAATCCGTACTTCACTACAATTGAGGACTTCTTTGAGAAGTACTGCACGAGGTGCCTCGCCGCACATGCCACGATTCGTGACGGCCCGGTGAGTAGCCCCAACGAGAACAATGCACGCTTCCTCGCACGCCAGTCAGTCGAGTGCAGCGATCATTTCATCACGCTGCTGGATTCGCTGCGTCTGCAGCAGACTTCTGTGGATGTGCTGAACCCGCCTCTAGGAGATCTGCTCCAGGTGCTGGCAAAGCTGAGTCTCAGCAGTCAAGATTTCTGTGTGCGGCTGCAGTCCTGGCAGCGACGCCTGGACGGCATGAACGCTGCTGATATGCTGGACGAGGCTGCCTCGCGTGACTTCGCCTACGACCTTGAGCGGGGCTACGCGTGCTTGAAGGCGTATCTGGAGAGCGATCCTACCCTTTCGAAGAGGCGATGAAGACGCCGAGGGGAGAGGTGTCAGTAGAAAAGTGCGTTGGCTGATCTTCGGCGCCCCTCGCATGGCGTAGCGACCTTTCGAAATCGTTCCTCCAGCATGGTTGATTTTGCTTGTCTCTGTGCCTGCGGCCGTATTTATGCGCCGTTTTTGTTGCTTCTGCTTACAGCTCGCTTGTTGAGTGCAGGTGCGTGTGTGTGTCGTTGCTGTCTGCTGACGCGGTGTGTTGCTACTTTTTGCTCTGTTGCATGTATCGTGTACTCTCTCTATTATTTCTCTGTGTTTCATTTGCTCTCGTGCTTCTTGCGAAGTGCCTTCGCATTTTTTTTCGCTTCATTTGATTTGATTTTCTTCTTTGTTGAAATCAGAAGCGCTGACCAGTCCGACCTCATCCATTTTACATCTGAATACTTTGTGTTTGCACGGCGCCATTCTGCCTGCCCCGATTGCCCAAATGGGTTTTGCTGGAAGCTAGAGAGAAAAAAAGAAGAGTGGAGGGCGTGTACAAGGGAGTGTTAAGCAAAAAGAAAGAGAAGGATGCGCACTGATCTTGAAAGCGGCCAAAGCGGAGTCTCAAGTAAAGTAGATCTAGTGGTGACACGCAAACTGCCATTCTTCGCATGCCTGCTACGTCAAGTAACGTGCGTACGACCATATTCAGCAATTTGCAGGAAAACAAAAGAGCAGTGCTGCTTTCGATACATACATACATATATACTTATCCTCTCTATTTCACTGATCCCTTTCTTCTTTTTTTTTTTTTACCTACCCGTTCTGTGATTTCCTCTCAAGGTTGCTCTCTCCTATTTGATCTTGGTGACTTTGAGGAAGCAAGATTCACCCATCAATCGCGCAACTCCAAGTCAGAAGTGAAGTACTCTCCCGGCTGCTTTTTTCTTTGTTCACCTGATCGCCTTCTGCGCGGAGCACAGGCTTGAATAGGAATAAATGCTGATTATCTTTTCCGAGAATATCAGCGCTAACTTAATACGTCTAAGCAATAGTCCCAACCTATAGAGAAGCAATTCAAACAGGGAACGATCGTCTGCAAATGTCCTTGTATGTCCCCCCTCACCGCCGACAGGAAGCGACGGCGTCTTCGTCGGTTGACTTGCACTCCACCAGCTCCCCTGCGTTTCAGCAGGAGGCGTGGCGAGCGCTGAGCCGCAGCATCACCAGCGTCGTGAACAGGGTGAGCAAAGACAACCTTGAGCAGTCCGCCATCGAGCTTTTTCGAGAAAATTTAATTCGTGGACGAGGCTTACTGGCGCGGAGTCTCATGCGCACGCAGCAGGCAGACCCCGACCTGACGCCCGTGCTGGCCGCGCTGGTGAGTCGCATCAATAAAGATCTCCCAATTGTGGTCGAGCTGCTGTGCCGGCGTCTTGTCGTGCAGTGGAACCGTGCCTACTTGCGCAAGGACTGGCGCTATCTTGAAAATACCAGCCGCTTTCTTGGATGGCTCTTCCTACTGGAGGTGATCGAGGTGAGCCTCATCTACGAAGTGCTGATGAAGCATCTCACATCGGATAAACGAAGCGACGAGGACATCGACCAGGCGGCGAAGCTGTTTCGCGAAACGTTTAAGATGATGTCCACGAGGGAGCGGCGGTCTTTCCACGACCAAATCCTCACCCCGTTTCGGGATCTACTTGCGATGGACGACGAGGCGTTTCGGCTGTCAATGCGTTCCCAGGCGGTGCTTGAGTCGTGCCTGAAGGAGGTGCAGGCGTGGGAGCGACGCAAGGAGACGGAGGAGGTCGTCCCCGAGTATTTGGTGCTCTTTGACCTCCACAGCCAGGAGACGCATGCGCTGGAGCTAGAGACGGAGAAGTACCCGAGTGAAGACGCGTTGGACCGCTATGCGTATGATCCAGAGTACGACACACATGAGGAGCAGTATGAGGAACTGCGCAAGAGCATTTTGGGCGACGACTGGGAGCTGGAACTGCTGCAGCAGGTGGCAGACGCGGACGAGGAAATGGAGGACGAGGAGGGAGAGGAAGATGCAGAGGGCGGTGAGGGCGCAGATAATCATAGCGTCTTCGATGCGTCGGCCTCCGCCGCAAGTGCCACGGCTGCCACAGATGCGGAGCTCGACGCATCGAAGACGCTCATCGACGTCGCGGAGCGCCAACTGCGCCGTGAGGTGTATCTGGCCATGCGCAGCAGCATCCGCGCAGATGAGGCGGTGCATAAAATTCTGCGGCACATGAAGCCGCAAACGGAGCGCACGATTTGCTTTATGGTGATCGAGGGCTGCTGCGAGGAGCGGGCCTACCGCAAGATGTACAGCATGGCCGCAGAGCGTTTGTGCAAGAGCAACGCCCGCTTTCAGGCCTTCTTCGTGGAGGCCTTCCACGCACGTTACGAGAGAGCGGAGGAGTTGACGCTAAAGCAAATTGATTACAGCTGCAAAGTCTACAGCCACCTTCTGCGCACCAATTCCATCTACTGGAGTCGATGCCTGAGTTGTCTGGACATTGTCGAGAACAACGAGTCGCAGCGTTTAATGATTCAGTACCTCTTTAAAGGCGTAGCAGAGGAGATGGGCATGAACGCGCTGCTGGAGTATTTCCAGAAGGACGAGGAACTGCGTTGGCACACGCAGAGACTCTTTCCGCTTAACCGAGGCGCGGAGGTCTTGGAGTCTGCGGTAAATCTGTACGTGGCAATGGGGCTCTCGGAGATGGCGACGCCTCTTCGAGCTGCCCTGGAGGAAGAGCGGGCGACGCACAAGCGAAGCCGTATTGAGCATGGGTAGGGGAAACCACCGGCAGGAGGCGGAAAGAAGCGGCAGAGCTTCGGAACTTCCTTTTTCCTTTACGTCTGTGCGGGTGGGGATTGCGACGTCTACTGCCGCGTGCTTTTCATCTCATTGGCTTTCCCCTGAGCCGTTGATTTTCTCAGCGGCTGCAGCTCACGTATAGGCCCATCCTTTTCATGCCCCTGTTTTGTACAACTTGCGAGGTTGATGCCAGTGATGCAGCGGTACGATCTTCTTCAAAAAAAGTTAATGGAAATTGCCACGTCGTCTATCACAGCTCATTGTGGCATCAAGTCGAGCAACGGGGTGACCATGTAGTTGCTTAACGCCGATTCATTTATCTCTTTCTGTGCCTGCTTTACCTTTGTGCCTTCGTTTCACGAATGCGAATCGCTTCCAAAGAAAAAGGAAAAGCGAGGTCTTCAATGATTCTTTATTGTGTCGGAAGGCACATTGCCAGTTGCACTCTCACGGCTGGTCCCTTTAGTTGCTGAACTTCTCGCTGCTTCATCACTGCTTCTCTACTCCTCTGTCAATGCACCGAACATCCAACCCCGCACATTGGCAGATCCTTATAAATATATATAATTGTATATATATATATATATTTATTTATTGCTTACCCTCCTCTTTTTGTACTTTGGTTCGTATTACAGAAAAATATTTAGAGCTGAAAATCAGAAAAGAAGTCAGAAAAGGGCACCGTTCATCATCTTTATTTTTTCTTTCATCGATTTTTTTGCGGGGGTTTCGCGTTCTCGGTTTGGTTGCGTACTACTCTCTCCATTATCGCTAGAGTTGCTCCCTACACGTGGTGGAGGTTCCCTGCCGCTTTGCAGCATAGCGAGGGCCAATAGCACTGTGGTTTCCTTCACCGTTTTTTCTTCCTTTATTTTGCCATTCATCGTTGTCCTGCCTATTTCGTTCACCTTCACACAAGTAAACAAACAATCGTAATTAGATAAAAAGTGAAAGCAGCAGTGTATTCTCTGTATCTTTCCAATGACGGTGGATTTGAGTTCAGGTTCGTGCCGCAGCTTTGTGCGGGTGCGGCCCTACACCCCTTCGGAGGCGACGGCCTGTCCAGAGGGCAGCGCCGTCCCCCGCTCCATCATTGAGTGGGACGGCGACGACACGATCAGCGTGCTTGATGCGCAGAATAACTTTGGGCTGCGCCGCAACGCGATCTTCCCGGTTGGTAGGGTGTTGTGGTCCTTCCAGGAGCCCGACGGCAGCTTCCCGACCGCTGCCCACAAGAAGATTGCCACGCAGCAGGATGTGTACAACAGGGTGGTTTCGCCGATGATTCCGGCAATAGTGGAGGGCTACAACACCGCGTTCTGCGTGGCCGGCGCCAGCAGCAGCGGGCGCTTCTACACACTTTATGGCAATGATATGGAGGGTGCGGGCCGCGGCATTCTTCCACGGTTTGCCGACGACATCCTGGCTGCGTTTAAGAGCAAGGCGCAGACAAACAGCACGCTGTGCCTGGAGCTGGAGGCGATCGATATTATGGGCGAGTCGTACGTGGACTTGCTTGCAGGGGGACGTCGCCACGGTGCGGACGCGCAGGATGGGCTGAAGCTTCAGTCTACCCCTGTCGGCCCTCGGCTCATCGGGGCCAACAGCGTCGAGATCGACGACGCGGCGGAGCTGCAGAAGTACATCAAGCAGCTCTCCCGCATCGTGGAGAAGCGCAACTGCACTCACACCGTATCCTTCCGCTTTACCGAAACCTTCGAGTTCGAAGACCCTGAGAACTACAACCAGTCAGTGAGCAAGTCGCGCCGCGTGCAGGTGCTCTTTGTGCTGCTGCGCAACATGCCCTCTGCGTTCCATCGATGCGTCGACGTTGCCGTGGAGCACGACAGCGGCGAGAACCCCTTGGCCAAAGTGCCCGTGCGCGAGTCCGCTTTTATGCGACTCTATCCAGGCCTCTTGCAGCAGGGCTTTCACCTGAACTTTATTTCCTGCATCAGCCCCTACTACGAGTACGGCCGCGAGGACATCAACACTTTGCAGTTTAGTGTCAAGGTGAAGCAACTGAAGGGCCGGCCAGAGCTGAGCCAGGATGAGAGCCTCGTCGAGATGCGCCGCCTCGCCGACGAGCTGAAGGATCTAAAGGTAGAAGAGAAGAAGCAGAATGAGGCGATGGCCGTGGTGCAGAACGAGCTGAACGCGCGAGAGGTGGAGCTGATGAAGCAGGAGGCAAGCTATAACAAGACAGCAAACGAAATTATCGAGTCTCAGAACAGACTGAAGCTGGCCACCGTGGGGCGCAACATGGAGGCGGAACGCTCTAACTGCGTTCAGAGGGAGATCAACAAGAACCTCAACGCGAAGCGAGCGGAGATCAAAGCGTTCATGACAGAAAAGACGTCCAGTCAGGCGTCCGCGAACAAGCTGATGCGCGACGCGGACGACGCGAAGGTGCGCGCCGACGCAGCCGAAAATAAGGTGAAAAAGCAGCAAGAGAACTTGGCCATCTATGAGAAGCTTGTGAAGGAGTACGAGGAGGATGACAAGGAGGTGGAGCGGATTGAAGCCTTTAACATTGCCCCACCGGATGAGCAGAAGGCCATCCTGATCAGAGAGTCGGAGGAGAAGACGAAGGCAGACGCGGAGGTGCAGCGCATCGAGCACGACCGCTCGACTCTCCTGGCCTTTGACGACTCTGCCGATCGTATGCGCAGCTTGCAGAAGGAGTACGATGTCGCCTATGGGATGAATGCACCAAGCCGCGAGAGGAAGCAACTAGAGGACGATATTGCGAAGTATCAGAAGGAGATCGACGACGCGGAGAAAGAGATGCGCAAACTGCAGGCGGATATAGATGAGAAGAAGGCACAGTGCAAGTGTAACCTCATGTAGAGCGGGTTGTGCTTGTTACTTCTCGATCTACACCTCAGCGCTTTCTTCTTCCCCGTCTGCATGAAAATTAGCGCTGCTTCTCTTCTTCGTCTATTGCTATTACTATTATTATTATGATTCGGTCGTCAATTTCCGATTGCATTTTGTTTCTCTGTCTCACTGTACGGTGCTTTCCTCTTTGTCTTCGCTTGTTCGCCTTTCCTCTCGTTTTTAGTTTTCCAAGAGCGCTCTTTATTTTCTTTTCTCCTTCTTTCCTTCGCGTTGTTTTCTATTTGTACCGTTTCCTAACACTCATAAGTTTATTTGATGTTACTGTTGTTGTTGTTGCCGTGAAATACACACATACACATATACATATATATTTCTTTATTTACTGTTGCGTTCGCTTTTGGCACTCCACAGGTTTGATGAAGGCGGGGCTCGTCGCTGCTTCATTTACACCGTCATTTTCAGCATCGCTAGATTTTTTCTCTTGCTCTCTTTATCTTGTGTTGCTTTTTGTATGCCGTGTGCTCGGCAATTACAGTGCATTGAGGAAATGGGCATTTCCCCAAAGTACCCGTTCTCTGCCGATTCCTCAGTATCGAAGGGAGTTTCTTAATTTTATTCCTCGAATGCCCTGTGAACGCCAACGAAATGCAGGTCCATGTATCCTTCTCTAGAGAGCAACAAACGCAGACGGCGCAAAGCCGCCCCACGGCCGCCACCGTCTGTGCTGGTGTGTACGGTGATAAAAGCACAAAAGCTGAGAAAGTGCGTTCAAGCACACAGGAAAGCGCTGCCCGGTGCAATAACTGTACTTTTGGGGCAACAACCGTGCTCTTCCCCCCCTTGATGGACTCTATTTTTTGTTTTTCGGGAGACTAGAACGACCGGCAACGTGGCTCATGCTCGTTCCCTACATTTATATGTGGGATTGCACTCTACGATGTATGAACCCGTGCTTAGAGTTTTTTTCCCCACTATGCCTCATGTGTGTTGTGATGTGTGCGTTGCTACCGAGTACAATACTTGAATTCTTTTTTTACTGCTCCTACTCTGGCCCAACTCTCTTGATCCTGTCGTCCCTACCGCCCCCTTGACCTTCGGCGTGCAAAGATTTCTTTGATCGTTTTATTCTTCTCCATTTCCCCTTTGCGCGTTGTTGTCGTTGGCGTTTCTCAACGAAATCTACTTCCTTTATTATTATTATCGCAATTACTACACTCCATAAAGTTGGCCCCAAAGCACGAAGTGGAGAAAGCACTATCTGCAGCTGCCTTTGCACACTTGTAGTTCTTCTGCAAGACCCACCGATCTTCTGCCTATTCTGAGTGGCTTCCAGGCCCCATTCATCAGCTTTTCAAGATGGTCCAGTTGTCGCTGCTGGATGAGGTGAAGGATCGGGCGTCGCGCCTGATTCCGACGCCGTACATGGAGAGTGTGGAGGAATGCACGGCACCGGGTCTTCTCATTCCCACTTTCGAGACCGTAAGGCTCCTGTGTGAAACGGTGAGCCGGCAGCCGGACGAGATTGCTGGCGTTGTGCGCGCGCTGCGCCGCCGCATCGCCGACAACGACATTGCTGTGAAGCACCTCACCGTGCAGTTGCTGGATTCGATGATCAAAAACAGTGGTACTGCGTTCCACACGGAGGTCGCGTCGCAAAAAGGCTTCCTGCGCGACTTGGTGAGCATTGCCTGCATTCAGCCCACGACGGGGCGGGCAATGCAGGCGAAGGAAGCGGCGCTGCTGCTCACCCTAAACCTGTCCATCTGGTTCCACGGACACCCCGTCCCAGAGTGCTACATCTTGACAACTCTTGCTGACGACGTACGTAACCAGCTTGGCCCTAACTGCTTCGAGGGCATCGAGCCGGATCGCAACATGCGGTTACGGATGCCGGCGACTGTGCCAGCTGCCGCCGCCCTCCGCGTCGACCCGAGGGGAGCCAAAGTGCGGCGGGATTCAGGCGGTCGTGCCCCGTCGCACCGGAAAGAGAAACGCAACATTGTAGACGCCATCCCAATCGACTTCCCCACCTCGGAGCGCATCTCCGCCATGCTGGATGTCTGCATGACCTTCTCCGAGTACCTCAACAATGCTGAGATGAACACCGACAAGCCGCTAACGCGGGATGAAGTGGTACTGGGTTGCCTGTCGCAAGTGAGGGAGGACCACCGCTACGTGGTGATGCTGCTATCGTCCAATCTGCAGCTGGACCGCGACCTTTTGGGTACTGTCAGTGACAGCCAGTTGGCTGTTCTCAATAAGGTGGAGGAGCTCTCCGAGAATGTGGCCGGGCACGCTGCCGCACCGCAGGAAACGCAGCCCTTTACCCTCCCCACTTCTGCCGCGCAGCACACCCCGGTGCGCTCCGCTGTGGACACGGAAAGCCCACAGCATCACGCGCCGCTGTCTCTTGGAGCCGCTGCTGCAGCCGCTACACCGCCTCGTACGACACCTCCGCACGCGGAAGTGGCAGCCGGTGGCAGTGGTGAAGCGTGTGCCTCCGCCTCACCACAGCGGATACCCGCCCCCTCAGTGGATGACTTATTCGGCGATTCCGCGAAGGCAGCTTCATTTTCATCTTCCAATGCTTTGGAGGCTTCCCCGGTGGCGCAATCGTCTAACCCAACAGAGAAGAGGAGTGCCGACAGGTCTGCGCCCATCACATCGCCATCGCTGAACCCTTCGGTGCCCTCTCCGTCGCAGGCGGCGAGCGCGGTGGCACCGGTGGCGACTGCAGAGGCTGCCCCAGCTCCCCAAGCCGACCCTGCTGTCGTGGGGAGGGAAGATGCTGAGAAACACGTGGACGGGGACGAGCTTCCTGAGAAGGAGCAAGGGCAGCAGAAGACAGAGGAGTCGGCCCCCGCGGTTTCGGAGGCCCAAACTGTGGTTCCAGAGCCGACTTCAATGCCTGCACCCGCCGCCGCCGCACCTCCAAAGGATGACGACGATTTCGACGCCTTCCTTGAGGGTCGGATGAGCAGCTAATGATAGCAGCGCTTCTTTAAAAAACAGAAGGTAAAACGAATTGGAGTGGTCCAGCGCGCTCACCGTACTTTGCAAAGTCGACCGGCTGACAAGAGGAAGTTGCGAAGACGGAGTTAGCGGTGTGTGTTGTTTGAGATGTCTCCTTCTTCCCTGCTTTGATTTTCCTGGGCCTGCCTTTTTTTTTGTTTCTCTTTGCTCGTTTGCTTTCCAATATTTTTGGTGTAGTACTTTGTAGAGGCCCACGTGCCCTTATCTGGATCGTAACTCTCTCCCTCTCTGACAGGTTGCTATACCTGTTTCGTGCATGTGGACGCAGCGAGTGAGTGTTTGGTTGTGGTGGTAGTGGTGGGGTGGGTGGGCAGTCGGCAGGGCCAACGATGCTACTTCAAAGAAAAAAAGAACGGTGCTACCGAAGGACTAACTTGGAAGCTTGAAGTTTCCTTCCCATGCTTGCTTTTGCTACGTTTCCTGTGCTCTTTATTTTTATTGCGTTGCTGGAGAGGTCGCTTGGTTTCTTATTTTTGTTGTTGGCTCGTGGACAATGCATTGACGCAAAGTACATCTTTTCTTGCCGTTAATACCGTGCGATTCCCTCTACCGTTTGCTGCCTTCCGTTTTGAGCTGCGACGCTGTTCTTCTTGGGCTTCAGAGCTGAAAAAGGAAATGAACTCTTCATCGCCCCCAAAGACAAAACAAGAAACGGTACAGCTGAGGATGTTTCTTCGACTCAAAAATATGTAAACTCGCTACCTCCTTTTTTTTTGTTATGTGTGTGGAGTTGGGGAGGTGGGGGTGGGGGGCGGAGCTTTGCCTCATGCTTCCAGTCTTTGTGGAAGCTAAGAGCAGTAGTACGGGGAGGTGCTTCGTTCATCCGCAGGGAAGCAGTTCCTTCAATGCCGGTGCCTTCGCAACATCTACAGCGACTGAAGAACGCTCTCGCTATTCAGTCTGCAACCTCATTTTTGTTGTTGCTTGCAGCTTCATTCTTTGGATCCAAACGGCCGCTTCACATTTCACCTCTTCGACTTTGATAGCGCCCGCCTCAATTGATTTTGTGTTTCCCATTGATCTTCTGGTGTGATCTCAGCGTTTCGTACTACCCCTACCGCCACTTCCTTCTCCTCTCCTACGTCCATCTCCTTGTTGTTGTACACGTGTTGGCGTCCACTCCCTGTTCTTCGCAAGATTTTGATCCATCGCACTCTTTCTTTTCTTTATTTTTTCCGAATCCTCAGACCTCATTTCTTCTCTCGCTCACTCTGCCGTTGTTTCCCCTCGTTGACTCCTTTTATTTCATTTTACTTTTCTACTGCATGGAAGCACTCCTAGGGTACACACTTCACCCAAACTAGTAATTCTTATTGGGTCAGCACTCTTGTTTTCCCGTGTTGCTCCTCACTCCCGGAACCGCCAACTCCTTCTGACTCGCGTTGGGTCTCTCTCCTTTCTTTCTTCCTAGGCTAAGCCCAAGAATTCACGCCTGAAGCGTTCACTTTTTTTTTTCTGTTTTCCTATCGCATCTACGTTTCTTGCTTTCACTTCGTTTATAGCTGAGAAGCGTAGCAGCTCAACGAGTCCCAGCAGACACACAAGAAATCGAAGAAGAAAGATAAGATGTCTGCCCCCCCGAGTTACAAGGAGCTATTTGGGGTTGTCAGCGACTACTTGACGAAGGGGAGCGATGTACAGGGGGCTCAGTTTGACGCCAAGGAGGACGGTGAACCGAACTGTCTGAACGCCTTTCCTTTTGCCAGGAAAGGGTTGGTCGGTGCGCACCTTATCTATGACTGCACGAAGCTCAACACCACTCTGAGCTCGAAGGTCTCGGGCAACTTCCAATCCTGGAAGGAGTACCTTCCCACCATCACCTACAAAACAAAGGTCAAAGGCACATCCAACGCCATCGAGGTCGACACGGCTACAGGCACTGTGAATGTCTCGGCAAAGCATCCGGTGCTAAACGCGAACTGGAAGACATCACTGTTGGATGGTGGTGCGACCGAAGTCAGCGCAACTACCTGCGTGAGGCCGGCAGTCTACGGAGGGGCATCGCTCATCTACGACCCGAAACGCAGCGGCTTACGCGACTTCACCGCTCTGATAGCAAGATTAGGGTGCCCAAATATTTACAATGGTGACGTGATGGGCAAGTTCAGCAGCTCCAGCGGCTTTTCGATCCACATGCGCATCCCGCTGCACCAGTACGTGGATGCCGCCATTTCTGCAGAGCGCCAGCGCTACATTGCCGGTATTCAGGGGCGTTCACCGTGTGGTGCGCGCCTGATGATGCACGCGAATGTGACCGATGGCACCTACACGATGACGACAATTCGCAACGTTAATGACATTTGGAAGATAACGCTGACGATGACGGCGCCGTTCTTCAAGGACAAGAACGCCACCGCGCCGCGATACGGCCTCAAAATTACGCATATGGATGCTACGGATTAGCTGAGCGCTTACTATCTTCCTTGCGTTTTTTTTTGTGAAGAAAATAATGGAAGACGGCGTTCGATGGCACATGCCCTCAACACCCCCCAATAAAGGCGCCACTAGGTGCTGACGATTTCCCTCTCATCGTGTTCCGTATTTTTCTCGGTGTGGGCAGCAGCTTCAAAGACTGATGGTGGTCTGGCGAAGAGCTAAAAAAAAAAAATGTCAACACGCTGTGCTCACGCACAAGGGCAAAGATCCGATTTTTCGTTCTTTCTTTTTTTCCTCTCTCACGCAAGACCCATTGGGATGGTGGCCATGCTCTGAACAACGGAAAGAACAATGTGTGTGTGTGTGTGTGTGCGTGCTGTTGTACATGGAAACAGCTATATGCCACCAGATACCTCCTTTTACCCCTGTCCAATGCATCACGGAACGATCACGGTGCGTGGTGTTCTATTACTTTTTAGTCTCAAATCCCTTTATACGTAGTGCTTGCTTCTACGAGTCTCCAGGTGCTCTTACAGGCCTGGTCTCAAATCACGGATAGCGCCGCTGCAACATGTTGCAACGGCGCTTGTAATCGCTGGTGCCGGTGGAACATTTGGATCGCTGCAGATCGTTTTCTACACTTCTTGTGCTGCTGTTGCTGCCGTTCAAGGACCCAATTAGATTTGCAGTATCTGATCCAACACCTGTCTTTTCCCCTTCGCTGTCTTTTTTCCTTAGTGCGGTGCCTTTGCGTTTCGCCAGCTTCACATCCGGAGCGCAAGCCCCTCTAGAGTGCGGCGTGCAGAATCGCTTTTCCATACATATCGTGGTAATAACGTTGCATCATCCCAACCCCGCTGCCTCCACTTGTAGCCACATTCGCTCTGCCATGAGCGAGCATAACGCGCTCGCAACTCCGCAAAATAGCGCCGAGTCATTATCCTCTCGTGCGTGCGTCCATACCTTTGCGCCCGTCGATGGAGCTCACTTCGGCCGCCGTGCTGTCTTCAGCAAACCGACAGAAACCAATTTTCCCAATCTTTCAAGAAACACGCTAGACGTAGGAGCACCACCCTCGCCGATCGGTGTCGCCACCTCCGTTCAACGACCCAGCTGGATAGAGTATCAACGTGCTTGCGCAAATGAGAAGGTGCTGATGGAGAATGTGGAAACACTGAAGGCGCTGGTACTGCAATTGGCTGCACAGCTCAATCAAGCGCAAGAGGGGTTGCAATTAATCGAACAGAGTTCCTCCACGCCCTCGTCATCACAAAAGAAAAATCCAAACTCCGCTACACTCAGCAGTTCACCGACAGGGGGCACAAATGCGAATTGTGCAAAAGAAGCAGATCTGGCGAAGGAAGTTGAGACCGTGAGGAGAGACCTTCTCTGCGTCATTGCGCACAAGGATCGGATTATAAACGGTTTGCAGCAGCGACTCATCGAACGCGAAGAGCACTTTTATAAGCTATTTGAAGTCATGACAAAAGAAAAAGATGCCACCATTGAGCGTCTTGCCACGGATCTGGATCACGCGAGGCGCTCGACGAGTTAAGGAGCGTAGACTTAAGTTGAGAAAAAGATTCACGAACACACAAACACACAAAAATGAAATTAGATTCCCGTTAAATGTGGTGAGATGCTGGTGCCCGTCGCTGCTACCTTTGCAAGCGAACTGGCATTTTTTTTTACTCTAATCCATACATCATGTGCACTGCTCCTTCTTCGATCGCTTCCTGTGACACCCGTGAACGTTGTCACACAGGCCGCTAGGCGATCCTCAAAGCTTGCCTCATTTTTTTTCATATTCCTTTGGCGCCAATGCGTGAGGTGTTCACCCATGCAATTGGGAAAGCACAATCGCCTATAAAGCCAATAGATAAGCGCTTTAGACAGCAACGTAGGCCACACTCCTTTTCTCCTGTGCTGCTTGAAGCCCTGCTGTGGTTCTCTCTTGCAATTGGATTGGAACTCGAGGCACCCACTCCACAGCAACAATGTGCTCGAAATTGGCAGCAGCGCCGTTTTCCCTGATACAACGTATCTCCGTAAGATGCTCACCCCTGCTTGAACTCCTCCAATGCGCTCCCCCCCCTCCCTCCTTCATTACCCAACTCCTTCAATCTTCTCGCTATTACCTTCAACACTTCTTTGCGCGTATCTTAAATCTTTTCAACGAAATCGTCCAACTGAACCCGGCCAATATCAAAAGTCTTTGTTCTTACAACCCTTTTCTCTCTCAACTCGTCATCATG